>CAUYQV010146481.1:0-17922 GCA_963574575.1 Galagoides demidoff
AGGAGACTCGCTTGAGCCCAGGAGTTGGAGGTTGCTATGAGCTGTGATGCCATGGCACTCTACCAGGGGGACAGCTTGAGGCTCTGTCTCAAAAAAAAAAAAAGAAAGAAAATGTGGTGAACGCTATGTTAACCAGTTTGATGAAACTATTTCAAATGGTATATAAAACCAGCACATTATACCTCATGATTGCATTAATGTACACAGCTATGATTTAATAAAAAAAAAAGTGCAAAAAGAAGCCCAGGTTTTAAGCCTTAGTTTCAAACTTCCCAGTCCTCAGACTCTGCTCCAAATGGAATTGAATAGCTACTATGTATCAATAGTACTATTCAATGTATCAAGAGCAAAATTCCCACCTGGGTCCAAATGTTCAAAACAAAATTATATGTTCATAAATAGTAGATCTGCTGGGGACTTACATATGTGAATTTTGATCTGGAGACATAAATGATGAGACTCCAGCTTCTAAAGGTAATGCATTAATACTGTTTGTAATAAAAGTTTGAGCGCCTCGTGCCGGGTCCTAGAGTTGTAACAGTGAATAAAAAACCCAGGGAGTTTACCTTCTAGTGAGGGGAAACAGACAACAAACAAGTCTGGAAATATAATTTCAGGTAATGAGAAATATATATACATATAACTTCAGGTGTGACAGAAAACAAAGCCCTTAGGAGAATAAAGAATGACGCTGATGGAGGCCTCGAGATGCCGCAACCTTTGAATTCTTTCCACAAGAGGAGGTTTGGGTTTCCAAGTTAAACACTCAGCCATCAGGCATTCAACCTTGCCCACTCGTTTGGTTTCAGGGGCCATAGTGAGTACTAGGCACGATAAGATTAATAAACCATCAGCCGCAGTGCTTCCATCTTAGTGAGTGAGATAGAGTTTACTGGAAGGTAAGAAGCTTACAGTCTTCTGGCCTGAAGGCAAACTCCGTGGGGAAGCTCAGGAGGAAGACTGCCTCCCGGGAGGGCTTCAGACCCGGCAGCAACACAGCGGGGGGTGGAAGCTGAGGGTCACTGCAGCTTCCCTACCTTTCTCACTTATTACCACACCATCTTAGACCACTGCAAGGGGATTAAGGATGTGCAAGGTGACTGCCCCCAGGGCTCTGCCAACCCAGGCCCCACCAGTTATCCCCAAGTTGAAGGCACTAAGATCTGCTGTAATCTGTTCTTGGCGCAGGCCCATGTTTTGTGTTTTTGTTTTTCTGGTAACTAAAACTACCCAAACTACTTCTCCCCAGGTCCGGGTTATTTGTGCTTTACTCGGCCTGAACACGCTCATGTCCTTAGGTCCTCTGGAAGGCTGTAATGTGCTCACACAACGCAACGGTCTGCCCCATGTTAAGGGGTGAAAAAAATGTCAGGGAACTTTTCTGATAAATCCAAAATCTGCCCGAATAAATCATTCTGACCAACTTTTAAATAGAAGACAATTTTTTTTTTATTTCTAAAACAATACTTGAAAGTTGTATGATGAAATACATGGCCTGGGATCTGCGTCCGAATTCTCCAGGAGAGAGGGTCGGGGTGAGGGTCCAGATGAAACAAGACTGACCATGTTTCAGTTATGGGTACTCGAAGGATCCATCGCGTTATTCTGTTTTTTAGATATCTAATGTTTTCCATAACAAAAAGTCTTTGTTTTTGTGTTTGAGTTTTATAGGACAAAGCCCAGGACTGATACATTCACGCCGTGTGTTGAGAAGACCATTCTCACGCAGATACCAGAGGGTTTACAGTTCAAAAATATACTCATTAAACTAGCCATTTTTTTTTTTTACGTAGAATGCCCACGTAGACTGATAACTAAATAGAGAACTCAAATTTAAACAATCTCCTAAAATTTAGTGTCCAAACTTTTTATTTTATTTTTTTTTGCAGTTTTTGGCAGGGGCCGGGTTTGAACCCTCCACCTCTGGTATATGGGGCCCGTGCCCTACTCCTTTGAGCCACAGGCGCCACCCTGTCCAAACTATATTGTAATATTATTGAATGAGTAGCAGAAAAAAACATTCGCAGTGCTTTTACCTGGTTGATAAATAACATTTACTGAGTTCCTTCTGGGTGCCGGACTTGGCAATTCTTCATGTTATCTCATTGATGAGGTTGCAAGAATATAGTTCCAGTAAGGAAACTGAGCCTCAGAGTGGCTGGATCTCTTGTTCTAAGTCACAGTGAGCAGAAATCAAGGTGAGAGCTTACGTCATATTTATACCAGTACTTGATTAAAACAAAATTCTTTTTTTTTTTTTTCAGACAGAGCCTCAAGCTGTCCCCCTGGGTAGAGTGCCATGGCATCACAGCTCACAGCAACCCCCAACTCCTGGGCTCAAGCGAGTCTCCTGCCTCCGCCTTCCAAGTAGCTGGGACTACAGGCGCCCGCCACAACGCCTGGACATTTTTTGGTTGCAGCTGTCATTGTTGTTTGGCGGGCCGGGCTGGGGATTCAAACCCGCCACCTTAGGTGTATGTGGCTGGCGCCTTAGTGGATTGAGCCACAGGCGCCGAGCCTAAAACAAAATTCTTGAAAGGAAAAGACATGTGGACAGTGAGATGACTCACCCTTGCACGGTAATCATGAGTCTGTGTCTTCCAACTTCCATTCATTTGACTTGCTACCTCTTGATACTTAGAGGCCAATTTGGTTCACAAAAGTAGGTTAATTTTTGGGGGGGGGGGAAGTTGAGAAATCAAGGTAAATGGCTTTCTTTTTTATTCCCTGAGAACCAAAATGTTTTTGATCCTTTAACATATGTTTTTCAAACCGTTAAAACTTTAAAGCTTAAATAATCAAACTTAAAACTATTAATATTAAAATTACCAAATGAAATTTTCTTAAAATTAAATATCATCATATTTCATAAATATTTACAAGATTCAAATTATAAAATAAAATGCTTTCAAAAATCAACTAGTAGGGGTGGTGCCTGCGGCTCAGTGGGTGGGACGCCAGTCCCATATACAGAGAGTGGCAGGTTCAAACCCAGCCTCAGCCAAACTGCACCAAAAAATAGCTGGGTGTTGTAGCGGGTGCCTGTAATCCCAGCTACTTGGGAGGTTGAGGCAGGAGAATCACCTAAGCCCAAGGAGTTGGAGGTTGCCGTGAGCTGTGACACTACAGCACTCTACTGAGGGTTAGTTAAGTGGAACTCTGTCTCAAAAAAAAAAAAAAATCAACTAGTAGAAGAAAAACGGTTATTTCATTCAATATTTTTAAGAGTATTATTGAATAACTATGTTCCTTTTACAGCCTTCCAAAGGGCTGGGATTACAGGCATTGAGCCAAAAAAAAAAAAAAATTATGTTTCTTTTACCTTTTTCAAATTACCTAAAAGAAAGCTCTAAGTTGAGGTATTAAGAAAAAAAAATGTGGCTATATTCTTCATAGTTTTTTTCTTCAATTAATACATAGCTTTATTATATTCTAACCTAGTGATTTGAATATAATCAAGATTAATAACTTTATTAAATGAATTTTTTTCTTCATAGGCAATCACTCAAAACTAAAATAGAATGAGGCAAGCAGAGAGGTACAACATAGAGAAAAGATCAGGCAATTCAAAGTCAGAGGAAAGGGTGACAAGCCTGGTTTTGGTACTTAAGGCCTGTAACAAATGGGTAAATCATTTCTCGAAGGGCATGATTACAGGGGACAGAATGGAGAGGGGAGGAGAATGGGACCTTAATAATTCCAAGTAAAATTGGGAGATTGCAGGTTAAATTTCACAACTGGATTGGAAAACCACAGGTTGCAACATGTCAGAGTAATTCAAAAGGTAGATGCATTTGTGGAAGGTGTGTGTCTGTGTGTGTGTCTTGTGTGTGTGTTTAACCTGTCCAGCATGTTGAACTGGTTATGATTTTTTAAATTTTAAATTAAAAAAATCTTCTAAATCTCCTGGGAATTTATAGTGCTCAGAGATTGATAAACGGTGTCTCAGATAACGAGGGAGAGTAAATGTCAGGGCCCTGCCTGGACACAGCTGCTGTAAATGAGGGACTCGATTAGAAGACTGGGAATGTAACACGGCACTTTCCATAAACCCCCTCTGTAAAATGGTGACCTGCCACTATCAATGCCACTTCTCCGTTTCACTGAACTCTTGGATAATAAAGAAAAAAAATTCGGTATGATTTTTAATTTTTCCCTTAAAAAGGAACATACCCCTATTTTAAAACACTGACTTCTAGGCAGTAAGGCTAGTTGGAGTAAAATGGATACTGAATATTCCCATTCTGGTAATGGGAGTTGACCCAGTCAATTATGGTCAACTCCCATTGCTGGACCTGGACACCCTTCTCAATATAATAAACATAGTATACAGCTAGGAGCTTGGGAACAAAGTTCCCTTCCTTGGAAGAAAAGTAAATATGTCTGCAAATCTCAACTGAGATAAACAACTGAGCATTAAATGCAGGGGGGGGGGAAGTCCCATGGGCCCAAACACCCCCATTTGGAAGGAGTTCTTGTGTTTGGGGAAGATTGAAACAGGCGTAATCCTTTCTGTCTAGGAACTCCATATGCATCGCCCTGGCTGTGGGAGCTGCTGCAGGGTGGGTTCCATGTGCTGTTTATCATTTTATCCCCAGCACTTAGCAGAGGGCCTGGCACCAAATAAGCACTCAATAAATGTTTGTGGAATGAAAGAATTCCACAACTGTAGTTTATACAGTGTTTTTCCAACTTTTAAAAATGTGGCTCACAGTTAAGAAACAGATTTCGCACCAATCCCTGCTACATGCAAACACACATACAAAGTAACACAGAACGATGAAGCAACACTTTAATTAACACAGGAGATGCGTTCTGATTACTTCTGTGCTGTTCTTTTTATTTGACTAAAAAAAAATTGTTTTGACTCATCAAACTGATTTTATAACAGACTAAAGGGTCTAGACTAGCAGTTTAAAAACAGATTTATACTGTTTTATTTTATACTGCTTAAGCGTGTACATTTATAAATCTTGTATATTTACAGATACCCTTTAGGGAAAAAAGCACATTTTTGATCCAGAAGAGAGTTCAGAAAATATTCAAGTCAACTCTAAAGTTTTGCACCATTTATAAATTCAGTGTTGTAGGAGTCCCCTTAGTCACTGTTGTTGAATTGTGGGGATTTCCTCACCAAAAGCAGACTAGCCCCCTACTTCACATCATAAGAAAAATTTAACTCGATGTGGGTGGGGTGTGGTGGCTCACGCCTATAATCCCAGCACTTTGGAAAGATGAGCTGGGAGGAGTTTAAGGCCAGCCTGAGTGACATAGCAAAACTCAAATCTCTACAAAAGAAAAAAAAAGAAAGAAAAGAAAAACTTCAGTGGATGGAAGGCCCAAAGTAAGAGCCAAGCCTGTAAAACCCTTAGAAAACTGAGGAGTGAATTTCGTGGTTTTAGATTAGTCATTGATATTCCACTTAGGAAAAATGGTAAACTGAACTTTATCACAATTAAAAACTCCCGTGCTCTTACTGAAACTATCAAGAAAGTAAAAAGATGATTTACCAGATGGGAGAGAATATTTGCACGTCATGTATCTGATAAAGGACTTGTACACAGAATATATAAAATGATTCTTACAATTCAACCGTAAAATAAAAATAATTCAATTTAAAAATGGGAAAAGGATTTAGACTTTTAAAAAAACAAACAAAACACACAAATGGCCAATAAATACATGAAAAGACAGCATGATGAGTCACTAGAGAAATGTAAATCAAAACTGAAAAAGATACCACTGCTTGCCCATGAGGGTGGACTAGAATTTTAAAAAGACAATAACAAGTGTTGACAAGGATGTGGAAAAATCAGAACTGTCATACATTGCTGGTGAGAATGGGAAATGGTATAGCCACTTTGGAAAGCTGATTGGGAGTTCGCTCTGTGATCCAGCAATTCTGGCCCTAGGCATCTACTCAAGGAAAATGAAAACATCTGTCCACAAACAACCTTGCACATAAATGTTGACAGCAGCATTACTTATAATAGCCCCAAATGGAAACAACCTAAATGTTCACCAAAGGATGGATAAACAAAATATAGCGTAGCCATGACAATGGAATATTATTTGACCCTAAAAAGGAATGAAATTCTAATACAAGCTACAATGTATATAAGCAAAACATTAGGCTAAGTGAAAAGAGCAAGTCACAAAAGAGCTTACACTGTATGGGTCCAGTTACATGAAATGTCCAGACTAGGTAAATACACAGAGACCGGAAAGCATTAGTTACCTAAGCTTAGGGAGCTCGACTGTAAGTGGAGAGGTTTCTTTTCAGAGCGATGAAAACGTTCAAACTTAGATTACAGTTGTGGTGGACCCACTTTGTCAATAAACAAACACTCATTGAATTGTGTATTTTAAATATACAACATTTAAGTTTCATATTATGTATATTGCATTTCAATAAAGCTGTTGTTTTAAAAAGGCAGATTGCAAGTCTGGAATTTACAAGAAGTAAGATGCAGGCAGTATTGAGGCCTAGAATGTTGAGCCCTGTCAATCTGACTCCCTAAATGGTAGGCCACAAAGGCGAGGGGTGGGGGTGGGGCTCTCGTGGTCAGTAAAATGGCCTTATTGGAAGTTCCTGTGAGACGTGCACGGGGCGCGGTGGCTCATGCCTGTAATCCCAGCACTCAAAGAGGATGAGGCGGGTGAATCACCTGGGTTCAGGAGTTCGAGACCAGCCTGAGCAAGAGTGAGACCCTGTCTTTACTAAAAATAAAATGATTAGCTGGCTGTTGTGATGGTCACCGGTAGTCCCAGCTACTCTGGAGGTCCTCTGGGGGTGGGGGGGAAGCTGAGGCAAGAGGAGTTTGTACTGTGAGCTATGATGCCAGGTTGACAGGGTGAGACTCTGTCTCAAAAAGAAAGAAAAAAACTTACAAAAAACGCCCTGTGCTTCTTCTTATTTTAGGGGATGGGGAGGGAGAACATGACTCTGCTGATTTACGTGCTGAGGCTTCTCCTTTGCGATACACACCCTCACAAAAATTTGCTTCAAACCACAAATGAGGACCTTCTTACTGGAGGGGACAGAACAACAGATGGAGATGCCAGGGACGGGGAGCATCGTGAGCGAGTGGTCGACAAGCTTCTCCAAGCCAGGGGCTTTCCCCGCCTTCGCCTCTCCCAGCAGGGCCAGGCCTGTTCACGATGCTCAGTAAACAGTATTGGGACAGGGAGAGAAAGGACCCGCGTCCTGGAGGCCCGAGGCTTTCTGAACGCACCAACCCGCCTCGCACAGGTCAGGAGGGAGCCGACGTTAAGAAAAGAACCTCCGCGTCTGTCCAGCACAGGCCTGGGGCGGCAGGGCCCCCAAACTCCTTCTCCAACGTGAAAACTTGAGGTTCCCATGCTCCACATTCACCCCACGTGTCTGGGTCCCTCCAGTGACAAACACTGCTGGAGCGGCTAAGAAATCCCGTTAATGAGTTAAAGAAACGCTTTTAATGATTAAAACCCAAACTCTGCGAATAACGATGTAAATCAAGTACAAATGCACAGGGGAGGCGCTGCCAGTGCAGCACCGTGCAGTTGTCAGAACCAGGAGACCCTAAATATGGTTTATCACAGTTTTTAAGGATGTCACTGAGAGTAGCACACTGGGGCGATAATCCCGCGGAGCGCACGGCGCGGAAGGTCGGGCGCGCCGGCCGGAGTGGAAGCCCACGCCTCGGCTCCCCCGCCGCGGGACCTGCCCGTGGGCATCTTTCCGAGCTCCAGGTCCCTCCTCGGTGACCTGGGACCTTTTCTGGGCCGCCTCCCAGCGGCGGCTGCGAGGAGCAGACCAGGCCAGGTGGTCGGCGCGGGGCGCAGCGCGGGCGCCTGAGAGCAGCGGCCCCACCGGCCCCACCGCGCCGGCCGCCCGCAGCCGCAGCCGCGCTCCCCGCCCCGCCGCCCCCGCCCGCCGCGCGCCCGCCCCCGGCCCCGGCCCGGCGTGTCCTCGGGCAGGCGGGGCCCACCGCGCTCGGAGCCCGAGCGCAAGCCGGAGCCGCCGCCTGGGGCGCTCTGGTCGGCCGCCGGGACACCCGAGAGGGGCGCCGCGCCGCCGCCACCGCCGCCGCAGGTCAGAGTACGGTGCCCCGCGGGCAGAGGGGCGGGGGCCGCGCCGAGGTGTGGGGGCCGGGAGGGGCCGAGGGACACGGTCGGAGGGGGAGGGAGCGGCGGGGGACACGGTCAGAGGGGAAGCGGACCAGGGAGTAGTGTCCCAGAGGGCTGGGTCGCGCGGCTGACAGGCTGGGGGGTCCCGGACTGAGGGGACCCGGGCCGAGGGTCGCGCCCTCAGTCGAGAAGCCCTGCGGTGGAGAGCACGGGGTCGGAGAACCGCGGACGGACCCAGCACCAGCAGACGCGAGCCCGCGAGTCGCGGCTCCCAGGATAGGCCCCCTAGTGCGAGCGCGAGGTGGGTGGGGACCGGAGCGGACGG
This sequence comes from Galagoides demidoff, assembly GCA_963574575.1. Classification (NCBI taxonomy): domain Eukaryota; kingdom Metazoa; phylum Chordata; class Mammalia; order Primates; family Galagidae; genus Galagoides; species Galagoides demidoff. Next base: position 8,435 of record CAUYQV010146481.1, read on the forward strand.
GGACCTCCACCGCCGCGCCCGAGTCAGGAGTTGCTCGAGGGGAACTTCGGGGCAGGGCGTCCGGGCCACGGATAAGCGCAGATCCTGCGCCCTCGAGGTCCCCCTACCAAGGAGGTCTCGCTGGGTCTCAGAACCCGAGAGGACAGCGCTGTGTGTGCTTCTTGGTGACAGTTCAGCGAGGGGCGCACTCAGGGCCACTAACATTGGTGCTCTTAAGCGCTGTGCTGTCCCCGAGCCAGTGAGGGGCCGAGTCAGGGGCAGGGTTCCCGGGATGGAGAGGGCAGCCCCGACTCCCACGCCTCGCGCCCAGGTGTTAGGACGGGCTGTCTCCGCCGTGGGCGCCGACTAGAGCCGGGCGCGCAGCACTCTGTGGTCTGAGCGAGGCAGAGCGAGCAGGTTAGCAGAAAGTTCCCAGCGCCCGGGCTTGGGGGTGGAAGGGGGTGTGTAGCAGTGGTACTTTATGCCTGGGTATTTGGGGAGGAGCCTAAGGTAAGGAGGCAGAAACTGGGAGTAACCAAACTGCTGCTTTTATATAAGGCCGTTGGTAGGTAAAAGAAGGGGCCTGTACCTCTGCTGGTGATCGGGAGGCTGCCTTTCTAAGTTCTTCTTGTTAACTCCCGTTCCTTAGGTGAGTCAGCTCACTCGAATTGCATTTTGTTGAACTGTGTTGGTGATATATCCGAAATTTGCCAGATTATTATCCTGTTATTCTTAGATCATTATTATTGTGTGCTGCTCTGGTTTGATAACAAGAATCTAATTACTCACTTGGGTCTGAGCCTCACAGTGGAAGAATAGTGTTAATTATTTTAAGGAGAAATAAAGTTAAAAAATAGTCCTCCGTCCTGAAGAAACTAAAGGGGTTTCTTTAGTTTAAATCATTCCTTTCAAGGTTAGGGAAGGAAGAGAATTTCTGTAAATTTATCATTTGAATAGAAAACCAGACAAAACGATGAACGGAGTTGTAGTATACCTGTTTTCTGGGGAGACTCTTGATTTTGGTGTGCATTGATTTAACGCCATCAACTGTTATTATCATTCCTGAAACCGATTGTTAACTGGAGTTATGAAGAGAACAGGGAATAATTCACTCTTTAAAAGAACCCAGGCAAATCTTCCACAGAGCTCAGGTGTTCTGTGGCAGTCTTCCTGTCTATAGCTAGGTGATCAATCCCTGTCTGAAGGCAGAACCAAGGGATGGTGCTACCTGATTTAGAAAACCTTTCCGTCTATAAACTGAGATAGCTCTTCACTGTGGCTTCTCTCTTAAAGAAAAACCTTCTGCTCTTAAAGTTTGACAGAAAAACTCACAGATGCCACCATTAGCATTTGGAGCAATATTTCAAAAGATTGTATTCAAGTTTTAAGGTAATTTTTGTGTACGGTATTTTCAATCAGATTCTCTGTGGCCACCATGGTATTCTTCATTTTAATAACACAAAACTTTAAAGCTGCTGTCGTTAGGCACAAAGGCAAAGTGTGTTACAAAACCATCCATTTTTGTCTCATTGTGTATTTACACCATTTTTCTCCCTTAATAAATCATATGATATTTGATATTTAACTGGCTGATAATTATATCTCAAATTAAAAGATCTTAGGATCAACTGGTAGCCATTTCAATCTGTTGTAATCCACTGGAAGGGAAAAAAAATACTGACAACTCTTTTTATTTTTAAATCAAAAACTCTTTTTCATACTTAAAAATTTTAATTCTTAACAGTAACTGCTACAAAACCGTGGCATCAATCAAGTATGAAATTTCGGAGAGTTCTAGGCTGAACACTTTTTAGACACTGTTTTCTCATTCTTTTACATTTAAAAATATGTAATTTATTTTTGTAATTAAATCTAAAATGTCCACCAGCATCACATTCTTTATTGAGCTTAAGGGAACCTTGAAGATATTTTCACGATTGCTGTTCTTAGTAATTAAATACAATATTTTCTTTGAAGGAACTAGTTTCCGTATGTTTATTTCAGAACTGCTTTTGAAAAAATTCTAGATTAATTTTTTTAAAAATCACAATATTAGTCTCAACATTCCTATGACATTAAAAATTTATACAGGAGGAAAAGTATGACTTCAGGTATATGAGTTAGAAATGGATTACTAGTCACAACTAATTGTTTTTTATCAGTAAGTTGTATGAATATAAATACTTGTTTTTTCTCTTCTGTCATTCTCTGAAAATAAGGACGTTTACCACTAACCTAAATTATCAAGATAATTATGTGTGTGGAAGTTGTGTAGAAGGCACTACTGTGAAAACACATACTAGTATGAATAATATTTTTAATTTAGTTTTCAAATTCTGAAATAGTTGTTAATCACAGGGGACCTTCGTGAAGTAGGAAAAAATGCGTTCAAATGATATTTTCTTAATGTTTTACACATTCTGGGCAGTACTTTCACGGCATCTATTTATACCCAGGGCATAGGACAGAAAATGATAATCTAGTATGTGGGTGTCTTTCTGCTGAATTCACTGTCACTTGAACTTGGAAATATAATATGTGTCATTAGGTGTGGCAAATGTACTGGAAGATGGTTTTGGTCTCCTGGTATTCTACTCAATATATGTCTGTAGAGGATTTTCAAAAAATCACTCATCAAGAAAACTTGATTTAAGTCACTGGTCTGTAAGCACAGACATACGTGCCCCAGCCCCAAATTGTCAAACTGAATTTCTGACGTACTTTTCTTATCTTTCTTATTAAATCTCTATATTAGCTATTTCTTTCTCTCTTAATGCCTAAAAGCCACAAGAAAGACAGTGATTTTTAATTGCTTACAAAGCAATTTGAAACTGATCTAATTTGATTCCACCAAAGAATAGTATGATCTGTGAATAACCATCTTGCAGGCAGAGATGGCCCTTGCGTGTCATGCTTTGGTGAGTTTCGTAGCATGGTAGATAAAAAATTTAAATTTAAGGTTATTTGAGATCTTCCTGGGGTTTCTTATTTACTATTTGTATTTTCTCACCATAGAGTGGTAGATTGTGTAGAGTTACACAGTGTATTTTTTGAAGCTTTTATTTAAATAAAAGAGGGATGTTTCAATTTTTATTTATCTAAAACGCTGAAGAAGGTTCTTGGAGGGAAATCTGCTCAAATACAATAGGCCATATTTTTGGGAAAACTCTAGTTGATGTTAAGGTGACAAGTGTCACCATCTACATAAGTTGTTATTTAAAAAACAGGATATTTATTCTTAATATTTCTCTTCAACAGTAAATGCACATCCATATTAAAGTACTGAGCATATAATTCGTATTATGAATATTTACAATTCTAACTATTTGCTGGGGCAATTCACCTATCCTTTCTAGCTCTCAATTTTCTCATCTGTGAAATGGGGAAAGTATGGCAGTTATTATTCTTGCTCTTTGTGGTATGATTTGAAGACTTTATCGGCAAGCCAGTGTATCTTAAAATGGTATGACCTTGGCCCTGAATATAATTGAGCTGATAATCTAAAGAGAACCTTCATGGATATCTATATCATTGCTAATTCGTTTTATAAGTAGTTAATAGTTCACACTTGTACTAATTTTGAGAATATTGTTCAGAACGAAGATAATGCTTCTCACTTGATCCATTTATAAACTATTTCTGGGAATATTTCATTATTGCTGAATTTAAAATTATACAGGGTATCCATAAAATTTGTGTGCAGATTGCACACCAAGGTTTAAAATCTCGATTTTAATGGATTCAAGTTGCATGGATCGACAGTCTTTTCTTGCCTTTTGTGTCTGAGAACTCTCAATAGATAGATAGCAGTTTGCACACGAACTTTATGGACATGGTGTATTTCTTATTGGCAGATGACTTTGGACAAACATCGGTCCAGTTAGTTACTTTTATTCCAACTTTGTGAGCCCTGCGTAGGACCCTTTATGTTAATATTGTACATCTGAGGCGTCTGGAAGGCACAGATTGTACTCTTGTTTGATAAAGCTCTGTTCCTTGCATATTTTCAGGGCATACCTGTAAAATACTTAATGTATGTTACTCAGAAGCAGGTTTGTTTTATGAGGCCTATGATTCATCAGATCAGAAGACAGTTTACTCTTGGAACCTAAGAGACTAGTGACAGGGCTTGTCATTAATACTGGGTCTCTTTCAACAAGGAAGACTCAAAAAACAGTGTTTTAGTGGCTTGAAATAGTCACACGCCACCTAACAACCCACCCATTTACTAGTAGGAAGCAATTGGTAAAGCACATAATTAACTGTACACCATCCGAATAACAAACTCTAATTTCTTCATATGAATTTTAACTAATGCGTATTATCGTGAAGTGTCTTCGCTTCGTAAGAGTGAGGGGCTTGAACTGAATGTGTCAAACAGAAGGCTTCTCCCAAGCAGTGCTTGGGTGATTGGAAAAGAGAGTGAGGTGAAAAGAGGCGTCTGTGTGTAGGGCTGGGACTGGGGGACCCCCCCCCCCACCCTCTCCAGGCCTGATCTGCACAGTGAACTGGTGAACCAACCCTTGCTCTGCTTGGGGCAGTGCGGAGCTGCAGGGCTCAAGTGGGGACTTGAAGGATGGGGCAGTGGAAAGCAAAGAAGGTCTCAAGCTAGTGCTTCTAGGTGGGGTGAGGGTCTCTTGCCACTGTTTTCCCTTGTAAATGGGGGGAGCTGGGAGCTGCATTATCTCCCCGTCTCTTAGTTTAACATCTGGGCTCTCTCAGAGGCACCGCTGCGCCTCCAGCTATACCTTGAAAATCTTTTGGAAAACTGAGTTCAGTGAATTTCTCTTCTCTATTGAGATTTCTCAGATACAAAGGAAAGAAATGACATCATCAGTCTGTGCAGCTCGAATCCATGATAATAGAGATGTTAAAGCTTAGTGTCAGGATTAAACTAGATCACAAACTAGATGTAAGAAAAGAAATTCATTGCTAATTTTAACTGTATCACTTTGAAAAAAAAATCTTACTATATGGACTCGTCTGGGGGAATAATGTGTGGATAAGATGTACGAGACAAATTATCTGACCTTCTGGGAAGAGTTCAGATTAGCATAAACAGGGGGTGAGAAGTCCTTCACTGCTTGTCACAGATAAGGAGAAGGCAGATACGGAGTAGGGAGAGAAATAGGGAAATACCCTGAGTAGGAGTGCAAGAGATCTGTGTATATTCAACTCCCACAACCAAAGGTTGCATGATTACTGTGTATACTCTTAAATATAAGGTTGGTTTCTAAGAATTTACCCTGCACCTCAGTGACACACAGGATTTTAGAACAGCTTTAAATTCTAAAGTTGCCACTTAGCACTGTCACTCCTGGGCTCTGTACTTTAGGAGATAAGCTAGGAAAGAGAATTGAAAAAGGTTCCTCCTTCATCCTGTGTGTTTAAGGAATACATTTTCCTTTATAGAGAGGGGAGCGGGGGACACATAATTGTCAGAATGCCTGAGTGCAGCGATGAAGTTCTGGAAAGAATTTCTTAACCTTGACCCCAACCCCTCTGGCCGTCCTCATTCACCTCCAAAAATGACTTTGTTATTTGAGGGTTTGGGGTCTCCTTTTAAAATGCCAGTGTTCCTAGCAGAGTTAATTCACTAAACTGCTATCAGCAAAAATATGGAAGGTTAATTCCTCGTTTCCTTTGCACCTGAAGACAAGGCCTTTAAATCCCATAGCAGTGTGGGGTCAGAGAGTGACCCCACTGCTGGGTTTTTTACTCGTTTGGTTGTCCAGCTGAATCAGATGCGTGCCAACCATTTCGGCACACGACCAAGGAATAGAAAACATATTTAGAGTTTGAAAGAGGGGGTCAGGAGAGGGAAAAATAAAATTAAGGTAATGCATGCCACAGTGTACCCATCGGCCAGCCCCTGTGAAGCAAAATGTGAAAATAATCATTTGGAATAGCAGGAATAGGAAAAGGTCTATTCACCCATCGTGCCTTTTTTTTTTCTCTTAAAAATCAAGACAAGTTGCAAATCTTCCTGCAACCGTTTTAGACCTCGAAGAAAACAAGTGGTTGTTCTGAAATATCCATTTTCCCAGGAAATGTTATCAGAGTTTTGAGCTAGCAGTTGCTTAATGTAAGTACAATATCTGAATATTACCTCTTCTCTATGTCTTTTATTTTCTCTGTGTGTCGGACAGACGATCGTGTCTTCCTGAATTAGTTCTTTCAGACTTTTAAAGTAGCTTCTTAAGAGATTGAAAGGGGAAGGACTTTTCAATCCCTTCAGGAAAACGAATGTGCCAAAGACATTTAAATAATGCTTACTTTGTGGGCACATCCCACAGGCCATGACATTTTATACATGCTTAATTTCCCTATTATTTTTGAAATAGTTATGGTAAGCCATAACTATTCTCTGTGAAAAACAGAAACTTAGTAGCCCTCTCAAAAGCAGGTTCATGGGAGGCAGCTGGTAGGTGGTAGTTAGCAGTTAGGTAGGGGCCACCCTCATGCCTCGTGACTAAGCACGGTGCTCACCTGTCATTCACTTTTTACATAATCTTGCTAAAGTCTATGACTCTAAAACAGAGAATCCCACAGCCTTACGTTACTAAATGCTGTTCTTTTCTGTCACTTGGTAATTACTTGTCTAAACAAGTTTTTGATTTCACATAGAAAAGTACCTATATAAATGCTCTTGTTTTATGTAGTGGATAAAATTTATAAAAGAGAACAAACAGACTCGGTGCCTGTGGCTCAAGTGGCTAAGGCACCAGCCACATACACCTAAGGTGGCAGGTTCGAATCCAGCCTGGGCCCACCAGACAACAATGACGGCTGCAACCAAAAGAATAGCCGGGCGTTGTGGTGGGCGCCTGTGGTCCCAGCTACTTGGGAGGCGGAGGCAGGAGACTCACTTGAGCCCAGGAGTTGGAGGTTGCTGTGAGCTGTGATGCCACGGCACTCTACCCAGGGGGATAGCTTGAGGCTCTGTCTCAAAAAAAAAAAAAAAAGAACAAACATATGAATGATATAAATATAAATGAAGTAGAAACTTAAAAAAATTTATTTGCATATGTCAATAGAATCCAAAAGAGTGAAGAGAATACCCAGGCATTTGGCAGTGTGGAATTGCTACGCATTTTGCTAAAGCATTTGGAACTGCTTAGAAACATCCTGATTTTATTGAAAGTACATACACTATATATTTTTTTCTTTTTCTTTTTTTTTTTTTTGCAGTTTTTTTTGGGGGGTGGAGGCGGGGCTGGGTTTGAACCCGCCACCTCTGGTATATGGGGCCGGCGCCCTACTCCTTTGAGCCTCAGGTGCTACTCCGTATAGTATATTTTTAAACTTTGTTTTCAACAAGGTTCGGATGCCTTAGCTTTTAGGACTAGAGCAGTTCAATGACTGCAGAACTGCAGATGATCAGTTTCTTGAAGGCGGGTACCAGCTGGGTTTTATTCATTTATCCCCAGCATATAGCGTGGTGCTTTATTTAGCAGGCACTCAGTTAAATGTTTTAAAAAGAATAAAGACACAGTCTAAAACAGTAGTTCTCAAAGTGTGGTCCTGGGATCAGCAGCACCAGCAGCATCTGGGAACTTGTTAGAAATGGTAATTCTTCGACCCCACCCCAGACCGACTGAGTCAGAAATTCTGGGGGTGGGGCCTACTTATCTGTTTTAGGGATTCTGGTGGGTTTGGGAATCCCTGCCCCAAGAGAATTCCTGCATCCCCTGTGACAGCTTGGAGACCATTTGCAGTGCACTTAGTTTGAATTATTTTTAGAAGGATTTACCTTTGCCTGTAGCTAAGTTCTTTGCCATATTCCCAGTCAAAAGTCTCTGGGAACCATCCTGTAACATCACCCCCGTTGGCTTGTCGTTTTATTACTTAGAAAAGCTCAGTGTTGTTAATGAGCTCGTGTCCGGAGGGGCTGGCTGGCTCACTCCTTAGAGCCTCACTGGGTTGTTTTTAGTTTGGAATTGTTGCTAGGAATCCTGAGACTTCCAAGTCAAAGACTACAACTTCTGGATTTTATAAAACAAACAAACAAACAAACAAAAAACCACAACACTGAGAACTGTACGCTGAGGCTCAGTGGTTAGTGCACCAGCCCAGCCAGGGGAGGCAGGTTTGAACCTCACCTGATTAACAGTAAAATTGCTGAGAGGGACCCAGCCCTACAGGACGGTTCGTGTTAAACAGATTTACAAATTATGGATTTGTAAACCTCAATTTTAGTTCAGTAATAATAGAAAATATCTCTCCTTCCTAGTGATCGTGAATGTGGTTTTATTTATTTATTTTGTGAATGTGGTTTTAAAAAAAAATAATTTAAGTTCTATCATTCAGGGATTGAAGAGATTTATACTCATATATATCCAGTGCCACTGTAGTTGGAGTGCAGGCTGCTTACAAAGCATTCCGGCAATATTCTGCACACTCTGATGTTATACCCCCCACTTCTAGGATTTTTTCCCAAGGGCTGGTGGATATAGGAAAATCCATATACAAAAAGACTTTCATAAAAGCATTGTTAAAAGAACCCGTATTTGGAAGTAACTTAAATATTCAACAGTAGAGGAATGGTTAAGGAAAATATGGTATAGTTGCTAGGTGGAATATCATACAGTTATCAGTGGCGACTTAGAGTATTACTAGCAATGCTGAAAAATATTAAATTAGAGTAGAATATATAAAATATATGTGCTTTATTGATTGCAACCTTTTAAAAACATGTGTATGAAAAAGTCTTAAGGGAACGTTAAAAAAGGATAAGAGTTAAATTCCGAGGTATGGAAGGCTTTTTGTCTGTTTTTATATTTTTCTCTATTTTCCAAATTTTAACGAGTAATATAAAATTGCAAATAGACATTTGTAGCTTTTCTTCTTTTCAGCATGCGTATGACTCAATCCTCAGTAAAGATCAAGGCATAAATTGAGTATTGAGAATCCTCTAGCTATTTTATTCCTATAAACCCATGGAAGATAAATGTTAGGTGCTACGTGACTTTTTTTCTATTATCTAAGAAGTTTATTTCATTCTTAATTTTATTTCACATGTTGTATTCTTTACTTGACTAGTCTCTATGTGGGATGGGAGAAAATCCCCTCTCTGCTACAGCCTCCTAATATATTCTCAGCCACTCCTGAAGCTTGATTTTGTTAATTGCTTTAGGCCTGCAATTTATTTGATCGCTAGCCTATACTGGCAAAGGGAGCTTTTTTTTTTTTTTTTTTGAGACAGAGCCTCAAGCTATCCCCCTGGGTAGAGTGCCGTGGCTTCACAGCTCACAGCAACCTCCAACTCCTGGGCTCAAGTGAGTCTCCTGCCTCCGCCTCCCAAGTAGCTGGGACCACAGGCACCCACCACAACGCCCGGCTATTTTTTGGTTGCAGCCATCATTGTTGTTTGGCAGGTCTGGGCTGGATTCGAACCCGCCACCTTAGGTGTATGTGGCTGGCGCCTTAGCCACTTGAGCCACAGGCGCCGGAGCCAAAGGGAGCTTTTTAAAAAGTACATTTCCAGAGTTACTCCTCTTTTAAATGTT
>CAUYQV010146483.1:0-18264 GCA_963574575.1 Galagoides demidoff
AAAAATGGCCAGGCGTTGTGGAGGGCACCTGTGGTCCCAGCTACTTGGGAGGCAGAGGCAGGAGACTCGCTTGAGCCCAGGAGTTGGAGGTTGCTATGAGCTGTGATGCCATTGCACTCTACCCAGGGGGATAGCTTGAGGTTCCATCTCAAAAAAAAAAAAAAAAAAAGAAAAAAAAAGAAAACCCATGGTCTAAGCAGGTTCTACAACAGATGGACAGAGTTCAGGGAGAGGTACAGGTAAGTGAAACGGGAAAACACGAACAGGAGAGGCATGCTGGCAGGGAGCCCTGACTTCTGTGCATAAACTCTGTCCAAGGCTCTGCTGATGCCACCTGGCGATGGGGCACTCAAGGGCCATCTCTGCACAGCACTGTCTGAGCTCCCTCCAGTGTATGCAAGTGTGAGTTTAACCCAACTAAAAAACCCAACAAACAAAGAAGCAAAGAGAATGCTTTGAGGAACAGAACAGAGTGCCCAGTAAGCACACAGGCATTATAATGAGGGCAAGGCAGGTTGAAGGCACAGCAGGATGCTGCTGCGTCCCGACCAGAATTACTAAAGTTACGAAGCTCAGGGACCTTGCAGGTTTGTGAGGACACACAGCAACTACCACACTCATGTAGTGCTGGAGAATGGAACTACCACTTTAGAATAAGGCCCGGCAGTTTCTTATAATACTGGGTACGGATCTACCCCGGGACACAACAGTTTTGCTCCGATGTGTCTCGGAGGAAAATAAAATCACCTGAGCCTCCTCGCATAGAACTGTGAATGAATGTCTTTATTACAGTTTTATTCTTGATAACCAAACCTGGAAACAGCTCAAGCACCCATCCATAGTGGACTAGCCAGGCGATGGAATATTACTTAGCAATAAAGAGGAAAAAATGGCAGATACACGAAACAATATGAATGAATCTCAAAAACCTTTGCTGAGCAAAGGGAATCACGTAAAAACACATAAGCTGTGTGACTGATTTCTTTTATATAAATTCTAGAACAGACGAAACTAATGTATGGTGGGAAGAATCAGAACAGTGGTGGCCTCTAGGGGGTGAGGTAGCTATTGACAGGGAAGGTCCCAAAGGAACTTTCTGGGCTGAGTGATGGTTTCTATCCTGAAGGGGGTTTGGGTTCCATGGTCATATGTGTTTGTTGAAATGTTATGTGTAAACATAACTGCGAACTTCATAGTTCACAAATTTTCTTCAAAAAGAAAAAAGGCAAAAACCAGTATTGAGTTCTATAATTGACAACAAGCGTGCAGCAGAATTTAGGAATTAGCGTTAGATATACGTCATTTACTTTGAAATGCATGAAAATGAGGTGGATGGATGACAGTATAGAAGTATGGATTGATGTGCATTCATGCATATATACTATATTTATATGTGTGTATATACTAAAATATAAACTGTAGAATCTATGTTACGGGTACATGGTTGCTCTACTAGAAATTCTTTCTACTTCATGATGGAAGACGATGGCTCAGAAACTGTTCTATGAAGTGGCAGAGTGGGCTCCCCTAATGCTAAGAATGGATCTGTACCTACCTAGCGAGACGCCAGCCCTGGCACTGTAAGCATCCCCAGGCCAGACAATGAGCTCTAAATGAACAAGACATGGCGACGGGTTCTGATTCAGACCCTTAGAATACTTCGAAGTTGGGATAAATGCTTTAATCATTTCCCGGTTTTCAATGGAACATTTGGGAAACTTGGCTTTACCATTTTCTCTTTGGAATATTATCAAACAATGTTCAAAAGCTCTTGTGCCCAAGTAAAAAGCCTGGCCACGTCATCGTGTTGAGTTTGATGCCCATATGGGCCACTTGCTCTCATCACAGCTCTTTTAGATTTTTTTTTTCCTTCCAATTTTCTGTTCATTGGGCAGGATGTCTGGAATCAGCAGATCCGCGTTCTGGCCCTGCCATTTGTCAGCTTTCAGCCATTTTGCATACTTCCCTCAACACATTTAGATCATTTTTCTCCATTTCCTTTCATGTGGTTTTTTTTTTTCTCCCCCAAAGCTGATCCTGCCACTTAAAGGTAAAATGTAGTTTTACATTTGCGTTTAGGGGATTTTTGTAAGCGATTCTGCCCATGAATATGTTCCATATCAAGGAACTTGAAATGATTTCACTTTTAACACATAGCCTCCATCTGCAGGGCTGGTTCATGAATCTGCAGCCTTTGTCAGGAGCACAGGGAAATCTGATCACGAAGGAAAAGAGAATGTCTTCCCAAGCAGGGTTGATACGTCTCTATTGGAAAACTCAGAAAATCCCAAGTGCCTGTATAGCATTTTCTTGCAATTATTTTGCAGAATTCTCCTGTGTAATTCAATACAGAGTGCTCAAGTCTGCCTGGCAGAGAACATCAAAGGTAATCTGAATCACAACATTCTGCAGCAAAGTAACAAGGTGCACGCTGTGCGTAATGCTCAGAGCCACAGCCCTGTGCCCTTTGCATCCGTAAGTATCCTAGACTCTGCCTGGGCCATTCTACCTCAAGAATACTGTTTTTCACCCAAGGCTAAACCAGGTAAATGGCCAGGAAGGAAAGCACCACCCACGTGCTATGTGGGTTTAGCGCTAAGAGGGAGCACCCAGGTGGTAAATCTTGGTCACACCCTTGTTGCAAGCTGATCTTCACAGGGCCACTTAACTTCTTTCTTTGGGGTCCCTTCAAAGAAGACCATGAGACTGGGGTGAACATCTTTTACTTTTGCTTGCATCCACCAAGTATGGATGAGGCAGAGAGGGCAGGGGGAGGTGAGCCAAGGCATGGAGAAAGCTGGCCCAGGTATATTCATGTGCCATTTCCCATGTCAGCACCTGCAGTTCTGCCCCTCCAGAAACCCTCAGAGAGACAGAGTGGAGCATACCTCAGAACCGTCCACATGAATAAAATCTTCAACAGGGGCCTCAACTTCCCTGGCTGTTGTGGCTGTTGTGTTCTTACGGGAGTTTTAAGAGGATTGAAACTCCTAGGATGTGAGGATCGAGAACTCCTAGTTCTCGTCTTCATGTGGGTGGTGCTCTGCCTAACTTGTGATAGAGCATTACATAAAAGAGCATAATTAAGTACAGAACAGGTCAAAGATATGACATTCTGTTTAATACAAAATGGAGCAGGATGGTACGTGGTAATTAAGAAAGATCTAACACACACTCACACACACACACACACAGAAGGAACCCAACTGCTGGAGCTGAGTTACAAGCTGCCTTGGTTCCACCCGGCGCTCTGATTCTCACTAGTACAGACAATGAGAGAAAGTGCAAGACCAGACCCCCTGGACTCAGTCACCAGCAGCATGAGCCTGACTGAGTTATTTAACCTCTTTCAGCTCGAGCCTCCTTACTGTAAGTGGGAATCAAAACAGTGTCTGGCAGGGCTGTAATGAGGAATTGACACAATATTTGTGCAGCACCTGACTGTGTGCAAGTGTATGTTAAAGTTGTTATCATTTAAAATGCATTTCTTTTCAGATCCTAGCAAATGAAACTACTCTCGGAGAGGCCATGCCATCTGAATATATGTTCATTTCATTCTAAAGTCTGTAAAAAAAATAAAAATAATCTGAGCCTAAGGACATTTCAGAAATTTTCTCAAGGCAGTCTTTCCCCACCTTGGCTCCAGACTGGGGGGGTCCTATTAAAATGCAGATTCTGATTTCAGTGGGTCTCGGGTGAGGGCAAGGATCCTGCATTTCTAATAGTAAACAGTGATGCTGCTAGAACATGGACCATATCTGGAGAAGATTAAATCCCTCACTTCCAAAGGGGACCCAAAACAGCTGAGTTGAGCTACGTAAGATCACACAGCTAATAGAAGATGATTCTAGACTCATGTCTAGAATCCAGGTGTTAGGATTCCAACTTTGTGGTCCCATTAACACAGAAACTCAAATATCTCTAGCTTTTGGACAAAAATTCCTCCCAGCTGATTGCAGAAAGGACAGGCATTTCTCATGATTTTCCATGAAAAGAGATGGTCAGTGTTGAGTTAGAGCCTCCAGGAAGAACTAGTTGGCAGGGTGGGATTGCATTGTAACACACACGCCAAACATAAGAATATTTTAGTATCATAAACACATCAGCAATCTATCATCATCAGTAGGTTAATTCAGTGTTATAAAACCTGTATGAATCTTTACAGCACCGTGGACATGTGAGTCTGGTTTTTCAACTGTATATTTTACGAACCATGAATATAGAGCAAGTATTTCCAGTGAAACTTTAGCGTCCCAATGGTGTTGTGCTCTAAGGGTAAAACCTAGGCATGAAAACTAAGTATCAAAAAAAAAAATTTAATAATTTTAAGAGGACTAACTGTTGAAATAATTATATTTACATGTATTGGGGTTAAATATGTTATTAATTTTATATATGCTTTCATTTTCTAAATGCTGACATGATAAAATTTTAAATTGCATATAGAACTTAAATCATATTTCTATTGAACATTGGTTTAGAGAGACGGATGGCTAGGTGGTCCCACAGAGGATAGAGGTACAGAATTAACCCCACATATTCCATTTATAGCCTATGTATAATATAACTTTGATATGTGGAACCCACATTCTTTTTTTATTTTTAGTTTTTTGGCCAGGGCCAGGTTTGAACCCACCACCTCTGGTAGAGGGGGCCAGCGCCCTACTCCTTTGAGCCACAGGCACTGCCCCACATTCTTATAAACTATTTCAGATTTCCCTCATGTCTACCCACCTTCTCAAAGTGGTTACATATACACCTATATATGATATGTAATTTAAAATGTTTGTTCATATATTTAACAGGTTAAATTTTAGCTATATATTATTTTCACATTAAATTACCTTTCTATGTTTGTGACTTGAAACAATGATTACCCAGTTCAACTTGTTTGCACTTGAAAGCCAACTTCATGAATTATTAGCTTCCCAATGGTGGGGGTGGGTGGAGGGAGTACTTGCAGGTCCCCGATGTAAACATGCTTCCCTCACTCACTGACACATATCCCTTAATCATTGAGGGTAGCTGATGCTTTGCTCCCCCTGAGAGAGCAAATAGTCTTAACCAAGGCTTGCAGGGGCTCTTTGGGAAAGACAGCATGGTAGTCAGCCTTGGCTCTTAAGAGATAGGGCAGCATCTTGGAGCAAATTATTTAACTTCCTGTAATCCTAGGCTCTGATCTTAGCAAAGGGGATTATGAAAGCACATACCTTGCAAGGTCGTGTGAAGATGAACTAGTATGTTGCTGGTAGAGGTTTCAGCATACTGCCTGGACCAACCATCTGTCCTTGTGTGCTGGGTGGTAGAGGCCTCTCATGCTCACACCCTATTGGGTCTCCTCACTTCTGAGCATGGGCAGAAATGGACTTAGCCACATCATGCCTTAGCTTCTCATCTTCTAGCACATGGAGTAAATGTGCTAATACTTATAATGCACATAAAAAGATACCTGGGGTGTAGTAGCTGTTACCTCCGTAGGAATTCTTAAAAAGGAAATGGTATTACCAGAAGGATGTGATCAGATACACAGATTGTATTTATTGATCAGAAATCTGGAAATCACCTTCAGCATCACAGATCCATTAGAGATCCACTTTCCTATCTCTTATGCAGTAGGATGTGTCTGTGTCATTATTATGACCAATGAATTACAGTAACAAATGTGGTATATCCCTTCTAGGAGAGCATTTAGTTGGGAGTCCAAAATCTGGAAAGTTCTCTTCCTTTGCTCTGGAGAACGCAGATGCATCTTGCTAAGACTGTGCTACCATGACCTCATGTGGCATGATCGTGTGAAACATAACTGCCCCCTAACCTACATCAGTTAGGTATCATGAACAGGAAATAAATGTCTGTTAAGTCATTGATATTTAAGAGTCTATTTACTGCTGTGACAATAACAAGCCTGATTTACATATTATTGTCAAAGACACTCCCTTGCTGAACTAGGTTTTTAAATTTGAATTTCCAAGGCTTTCCCGTGGCTCCTGATTTATAACCTCTCACAGATAAATGTAAGCAGTTTGGTTATTCCCTCCAAAATTACTGAATTAATCATCTTCTTGGGTATCTCATATTTGTTCAACCCCATGAAGAAGGTTTCCCTCTCTGAACCAAGTTACTACTAAGGCTTTCTTCTGATATACTGAATTATATTAGTCATATTTGCTTTTCTAAAATAATTTTACTTCTAAAAGAGCTTTTATGACCAAGATACTTTTTTTTTTTAATACTGCGCCAAGGCTATTAAAAAGAATAGAAACTACATATCATAAAAATGCCAACAGTAAAACACTCATTTCCGTGCAAGTTGTGAAGTAAAATCAATATATGTTAACCTATTCTTTTAAGAAACAAAGGAAGATGAGGGGAATTTTCAATTTTTGTGTTGTTATTTAATCCAAGTTCATAGATATACAGTTGCTTATGACTAAAAGAGACCTCAAAGGTCATCATTATCAAACACCCTCAAGCTATCAGTATTTAGTTTATAGTGTAGTGGCTCATGTCAAAATATTTAGTTACAGAGATGAAGACCACATGCATTTACAATAATACCTTTCTAAAAAATAGTTAATGATTTTACAATTTTCCAAAAGTTAAGAAAGCTGAGGTTTGTTGCTACAAGAGCAGAATTTCTTACAAGCATGGTAAGAAAAAGATTCCAGAATAGCTAGTGTGATATTTTAGATGAAAACAATTTTTCTATATAAAGACTCATAAGTTCCTTGAAAAAGACAAGTGAAAATGTCCTCAAAGACATTGGGGAATTTTTTAAGTGACATTGGCCCCATTTTCCCTCTTTCTTTACTTTTATATCCTTATCTGGTCTCTAGTGACTATCTTAAGAGAGGACAGAAATCAACACTTAGTTCAAAATTTGTTTTTGTTTTTCCTAAGAAAACAATTGCTTATTTTTAAAATTTTTTTATTAAGTCATATATACATAGATCATGAACACATGTATGCCTTTGTGGGATTCAGTGTGTTGATTACTTGTACAAATCGGAGTGCTTACATCCTACTAATAGTTTTCACCTCATTTACTTAATCACAGTGTTAAGACATTTGTGTTCAATATTTGATAGATTTGACTTGTACCCTTGCAATATGCTCCGTAGGAGTAGTCCCACCATTAACCCTCCCTCTATTGAACCACGCCCATCTCTTCCCATCTCCCGCCCCTTCCCTCTTTCATCCTGGGCTATAGTTGTGATACATCTCTCATATGAAAGTGTGAGTGATTATAAATTGGTTTTATAGTAGTACTGAGTACATTGGGTATTTTTTTTCCATTCCTGAAATACTTTACTAAGAAGAATATTTTCTATCTCCATCTATGTAAACATAGAAGAGGTAAAGTCTCCATCTTTTTAAATGTTGTATAGTATTCCATAGTATACATATATCATAATTTATTAATCCACTCATGGGTTAATGGGCATTTGGGCTTCTTCCAAGAGTCGGCAATTATGAATTGAGCTGCAATGAAGAAACTGGTGCAAATATCTTTGTTGCCAAGTGATTTTTGGTCTTTTGGATATACACCTAGTAGAGGAATTGCAGGATCAAATGGCAGATCTACATTTAGACGCCTGAGTGTTCTCCAAACTTCTTTCCAAAAGGAACTTACTAGCTTGCATTCCCACCAGCAGTGCAGAAGTATTCCCTTTTCTCCACATCCATGCCAACAACTGTAGTTTGGGGATTTGCCTGCTTTGTGAGGGACAAAGCTTCCAGTGCTCTGGGACATGTGGTCACAGGAGATAAATGGACTAGCTCTTCCCAGGCAGCCCAGGGTTACTATGGGATTGACTGGTCAGAGTGAGCATGTGGGGAGAGCTGATGAAGGTGACAAAGATCAGTACGGACTAGTGGATAAGTTCCAGGGATGGATTTCCTGGGTTTGAATATTGGCTCTACGTTTTCTAGGTAAGTGATTGTGACTTAGCCACATCATGCCTTAGCTTCTCATCTTCTAGCACATGGAGTAAATGTGCTAATACTTATAATGCACATAGAAAGATACCTGGGGTGTAGTAGCTGTTACCTCCGTAGGAATTCTTAAAAAGGAAATGGTATTACCAGAAGGATGTGATCAGATACACAGATTGTATTTATTGATCAGAAATCTGAAAATCACCTTCAGCATCACAGATCCATTAGAGAGCCATGCATATGGATCATAGCCAATGTTAGAACCCCAATAAATACAAGGGGCCTTATCTGAATGGGATTGAGACTACTGATTACCTCTCCAGCAGAAGGAGCACTCTGAAAAAAAATAATATAAGATGTGCAACTCTGAAGTGGATGTTGTACAGGATAATTTAAGAATGTTCATGTGCAATTCTGAGACTCCTCCTTCCACTGAATGCTCCTTCTGCTTGGGCACCTGGACACTGAACTGAGGAGCCTGGGAAGTGGATAGCTTCTGCCCCAATACCACACCTTCTGAGTCTTCACCTGAAAACATTCTTACCAGTGGGTGGCAATCATGTGTCATGATGTAAAAGGCCACAGTTCCCTTGGAAAGCTTCGACTTTGAGCAGCAATTGAAGAAAAAAGAGGGTTTGGTTAAGATAGGGGAAAAGTGGCAAGTGGAATGGATGCAGACCTTGTTCTCAATAAGCTCACAGTCTTCAAATAAAATATGGGAGCTGTGAGGATATAAAACATTCCCAATCTTCCCACGCCAACTTCCTGCTTAACTCTTCCAGAGCTATGGGTATAGCAAAAAAATGGATATAGCGTCAACAATGAAGACCATGGAGGCCAGTTTCTGTGCAGGGATGTGAAGGCTCATTGGTGAATTGGGAGCATTGTCAGGTAGCTAGCTCAGAAGAGCAAGGCATGGCATTTTAAAGAGCCTGCAACCAAAAAAAGCAATGAATGGGAGAATTCTAAGCACACCTGCCTCCCATTGAGCCAAGCTCAAACTACATTTGCCAGATTCTGAACATGGTCACATGATGAGAGGATAGAATATGTCCCGAAACTGATCTCTGATGTTACAGAGTCTTGAGATGTTCCACTTAAATAGCTTCATCCACAAGCCTCGGTTCTTCTTGGTGGATTATAAAGTGGGCATGAAAATAACTATGGCAATCAAGATCTTAGGGCTTTTAAGACACTGAGATAATACCTATAACATAATGAGAACAGTATCTGGCATTAGAAAATGAATGAAACTGTTATTATTACCCTACTGGAAGTTGTCATCTGCTGTGTGGTGATTCAGCCCCTTAGATCCAACCATGGTGATGCTCTTATCTGAACATTTCAGGTAAGGCTGCAATTTCACTAGATCCTATTTGGATCTTTCATAAAATGCCAGTGACACATGCTCTAATAGAGTAATGGGGCATTTACTGAGATAATGGACTGACCATGCCCTGGAGTTGAGAATGGAGGTGAGGGCTTCCTAGGCCCAGAAGATGAAAACTTGCCTTAGATCCCTCCTCAAGAATTTTGGCCTGGGGAGGCAGCTGGATGGAAGAAGACATGGGAGGCCTGAGACATTCCAGTATTTAGAGGCCAGACAGTAGGAGGGACAAGCAGAACGGGCTGAGGAACAGTGGCCAGGGAAGGAGGAGAAGAACCAAGGGAGACTGCTGTCTTGCTTTCCCTTCTTCATTAAAACTCTTTTTTTTGGTCCTCTCCTGTTTCAATATTGTGCTAACATATCGAAACCTTTCCCTTGACTATCATAAATCAATAGCATGAAAAACATTACAGTGGTGCATTTTTACCTCTAAAGTCTAATATTCAATCAGGCTCTTGGATTATGAATCTTAGTTTGTCCAGGTTGTAAAACATGAAGACTTCAAAGTTTCAACAGTGGCAGGCATTTGTATGTTGTCTGCTGTCATTTATTAAGTAATGACATTGTCTCAGGCAATGTATAAATTAATCCTTGACACAAATGAATTTAGAAGTTTCCCACTGGTGTGCAAATGAGGATCAATGGGATGTAGTGATTTGTTTCAAGTTCTCCATGGTGGTAGAAAGGTAGAAAGTAGGTTTTTCTGAGTTTTAAGCCTGGGCCCTAACCAGTACCCTCTGTAGTACCTGCATGAAACTGTTCAACATTGCTGGAGGATATAGTTGGTTGCCTTCTCCTGCTTTAAGATTCGGTAGGAAGAGAATTAAGACTGGTCTTTTGTTCATTTGTTTTAGACAGAGTCTCAATTTGTCACCCTGGGTAGAATGCCATGGCATCATAGCTTATAGAACCTCAGACCCTTGGGCTCAATTAATCCTCCTGCCTCAGTTTCCCAAGTAGCTGGTGCCTGCTATAATGCCCAGCTATTTCTTTCTCTTTCTTTTCTTTCTTTCCTTTTTAGAAATGTGGTCTCACTCTTGCTCAGGCTGGTCTGGAACTCCTGAGCTCAGGTGATCTACCTTGGCCTTCCAGAGTGCTGAGATTACAGGGGTGAGCCACTCGTAGGCAAGACTGCTCTTTTAATGAGAACAAAGACAAATGTAACAAAGATAAAATGGCTCCTGGGGAAGTGAAACTCAACTACTATTTGAAGGTATTAGCACACCTGAAGAGTGAGCCAGGCTTGCAGAGATTAGTCTGCAATGAAAGCTTAGACAACAAGATGCCTCATGGAGGCAATGTTGGCAGGACCCAACCTAGAGGTGGGAAGAGCTGCTGAAGCAAAGAATTCCAGCATTTGGTGACAGTCTGAGCCCACTGGTGAAGCTAAACTAACAAGTTTTCTTACAGTAGTGATTTTCAACCAGTGTGTTGCAGCCTACTGGTGTGCCATGAGAGGAGCTTAGGTGTTCCACAAAAAAATTTAAACATCATTATTTGTGAAAAAAGTTCAAAGTACAGTAGCCATATTTTTTTCCACTTTTTTTTTTGATCAACATAATTTAAGGGTGCTTTGGAAGTTTAACTCTAGGTTCAAGTGTGCCATGAGATAAAAAAAAGATTGAAAAAATACAGTAGACCAATGGCTTTCAATGTCCACTTTAAGCAGTGCCCCATGCTCACCAAGCAGTCTTCCGATTACGATTTGGCTCTCCACAAAGGGTGAAGAAGTAGCAAAAAATGTGCTGACCATGTGGACGTTGATATTCTGTTCTCTGTAACAGTAATTTCTCTTTGTAAATTTGTAGATTGATTTCACACCAGAGAAGAATGTGCTGATCATCCGGACTTAGCACATATCAGCACTTATAATAGTCATTTTGCTCTTTAAATTAATAGATTGGCTTCATATAAGGAGAGAAAATGCTGATCACATGGGACTCTGAGTTTCCCAGCTCTTGTCACACTCATATCTCTTTGCAAATGAATAGATCAGAAATCACATTTCATAATCGTAACCATCATTCCTAAGAGGTAGTTCTTCTCTTAGAGTTGATGATCTCAGGGAATTCCTGCTTAGAAAGCCTTCCAGCTTGGGTGAGTAATTTGTCTAATTATTTTCCTGGTATTAGCACTAAAAGTTCCACATCTTAGAAGCCCCTGTGTCTCAAAAAAACCTAGAACGGCTTGCTCAGGACTATCCTGGTTTTAAAAATAAAAAGCCTCATGTCTCAGAAAACCCTTCAGTCTCGTGCAAATTGAGATGGTTGATTACCCTACAGCTTAGCCACTTGTTGAAAGGAACTCAACATCACCAAGTAGCTGAGAAAAAGCCAAGGTGCTTTAGAAATTATATACATGTGCCAAATTCAAATTTCATATCTAGTTTTAGAAGGACCTTTAAGCTGTCACTGTCTTATTACATCTAGATTTCAAATCACAACATAATCCATGAGTGTTTTATTTTACAGCTCTTACGCTTAAGACATTTCACAGAACGCAAGCTTTATACTAACACACAGGAGTGAAGATGGTTGTTTTATACCTGGACTGCATCCAAACTGCAGTTCTTCTTGGCTGAAGTTATTTTTAGGGCCCAAAGCCCATTTTTTTTCAGTTGCTGAGTGCTGATGTGTGGCCTGGTCTAACAAAGGCCTGACAAGCAGAAGGTCCCCTAACTGTGGGCACTGTGGCTCCCTTTCTCCACCACACCAACAGAGCAGAAAGAGGGCACAGGAGACAGCACCACCCCCAAAGAATGGGCACCTGGAATCAGTCTTCCTCTCATTTCTTTGAATTAGCAGCAATTCTGTGAAAACACCTCCATCCTGTCTCACCTGCCTTTGTACTGGCACTCAACATAGCCAACTGCACGCACTTCTACAGCTTTTCTGTGCATTACTGTTCTCTACTGGTTTTTCTTCAGCCTTCAAGCTGCTTCTACATTCACCCTCTAAATGCTGGGATTGCTCAGGGCTAACTTGTGGGGTCTCCTCTATTTCTAAAGCTGTACTGTTCAATACGTTGCCATGAGGGACAGGTGACCAGGGAGCAACAAATACAGCTGGGAACAGATAGACAAATACATGTATGGACCACATGATCCCCCTTGTCTGCAGAATCTAATGAAGTTGAACTTAGAAGCACAGAGTAGAAAAATGGTTACCAGAGGCCGGGGAGTAGGGCGAGGAGTGGGGAGGGAACAGAGAGTTGTTGATCAAAAAGGACAGCTTCAGATAGACAAAGAAATAGGTTCTGAGATCTATTGCACAGCGTGATGACCATAGTCAATAATAATGTATTATGTGTTTCAAAATAACTAAGAAAGTAAATTTTGCATGTCTCACCATGAAAAAATGATAGGTGGTAGAGGTGATGGATATGTTAACTAGCTTGATTTAATCATGCCACTGTGTAAATATTAGTATAACAGAACATCACACTGTACCCTGCAAGACGTACACAATTATGATCTGTCAATCAAAAGTAACAGTAAGAATGCATTTTTCAAAACATCAAATACATAAATTTGTTCCATCAGAAAGTAGCAAATCCAAATTGAAAAGTGAGCTAACCGACTCAGCTTCTAAAATGGGAAAAGTAATCTAAATTATGTCCTTATGTTTTTACATTCATTAAATAATACAATGGTAATTACATAATACACTGGGTTAAAGAACATATCACTAAAATTGATTTTATGTTTCTCCTTACACTTTTAATGTGGCTAATATAAAATTTAAATTCACATATGTAGCTAACATTATATTTCTATTAGATGATGTTGCTATAAAAATTCTCCCTAATGACCTCAAAGATCCTCATTTTACTTTGTATTGATAAATGCTAAGTGTATGCTTCTAGCTTTAAATATGAGACTTGCACATACACCTGACTTTTTATGGCATCTCTATTTGGATGTCTCATACATTTCTTATACTTAGCCTATTTGAGCTGATTCTGTCCCTCAACTCGCCTCTCTCCAACTGGTCTCACTGTTCTCAGGACTCTCCCCAAAAGATGCTACACAGCCGGCTTTGGAGATGGAGGAAGGGACCACCAACAGCTTCCAGAAGGTGAAAAAGGGCAGAAATGAACTCTCCCTGGAGACTTCAGAGGAACCGGTCCTACTGAGCCTTGATTTTAACCTTGTATGACCTGTTTTGAACTTCTGACTTCTTTAAGTGTAAGAGAATAATTTGTGTTGTTTGAAGCCACAAAGTTTGCACTATGTTTTTACAGAGTAATAGGAAACCAACACAGGTAAATGACCCCTGTCCAACTGCCTCAAGACAACCATTACCAAGTCCTATCTTGCCTACCTTTGATTTTACCTCAAGCCAACCCATATCTCTCCATCTCCATTGCTACAACCTTAGGATGGGTTTATTGTAACAATATTCTAATCCTGTGGTCCCCAACTGCTAGGCTGTGACCTGATAGGAACCGGACCACACAGCATGAGGTGGGCAGCAGGTGCATGAAGTTTCATCAGTATTTATAGCCCCTCCTCATCGCTCCTCATTGCTCATGTCACCCTCTGAGCTTCTCCTCCTGCCAGTTCAGTAGAAGGATTAGAGTCTCACAGAAGCCTGAACCCTCTGTACCCGCTCGTGTGAGGGATCCCGGTTGTGTGATCCTTACTAGAATCCAATGCCTGATATAAGAGGTCAAGATGGAATGAACTTGAATCATCTCGAAACCATCCTCTCCCAGGCCATCCTTGGCAGCACTGTCTTCCATGAAACTAGTCCCTGGTGCCAAAAAGGTTGGGACTGCTGCTCTAACCAGTTTCACTTCAAGACGTATTAAAAAGTGGCTGCAAAGTCTTTGCCAATCTTCTCATCCAGAGGTTTAATCTTTTCCCCTCCCCTTGAATTTGTGACCCACAGGACCCAGTGGAAGTGATGCTGTCTACTTCCAGGGTTGGGCCTTAAGAAAACTCATTTTTTTGCCTTTACCTGCTTGCACTGCTCCCTTTAAAAGCCAACCACCAGCTATCTGATTTGCCACAAGGAAGCAAAAGAGGCCATGAGGAGACATACCAAGATAATGTATGCAGGGGGGAATATTTCTTGCATCTTTCAGCCTCACTAAGTTACCAGTTAGAAAGAGCCCGTTGACAACCAGCTGAACTCTGCTGGAATTCCTGACACACAGAAACTTGACTAAAGGGAATGGCTGTTTTAAGTCTGTTTGGGGTCGTGTGTTATACAGCAGTAGGTCACTGACACATCCCTTCCCCACTGAGTGACTGCTCTAATATACCCAACGCACAGCCGCCAGTGTGGTCATCTCAGTTTCTCTGAGGGCACTCTCTGGCTTCCCATTGCACAGAGAAGAAAGCTGAGCCTCCATCGTCTGTCACTCTTCCCACCAATCCCTGGAACTCAGCCATGAGACATCACAAGAATCCATAGATATTTATGGCCTAACAGCTATTCCATTAGAAATGCACTTATTATATCAATTCTTCTCTATGGAGCACTGAGTGTTAAGAATACAGTGAGGAATCAATGGGAATGAGAAATGAACAAAAATTAAAAGAACCAATGCTTTTAAAAATTACAAATTATAGCAAATGCAATGAATGGAAAACACACACACACACTCTATTGTGTGAAAGAAAATTAATAGGGCAAACCCGCATTAAGTAAAGTGATAAAGGAAAGCTTCTCTGAAGAGGTGATATCAACGGGATACTTAAATGAGAACGATCTTCAACATCATTATTCTTGGACAAGGCTCTGTCTTTCCAGATGCAAAGCCCAGAATCAATGTTCAAGAGAGCCCACCCAACTCCATCTGTTGCCAAAGCCTCAGCCATCTATTTTACTAAAAAAAAAAAAAATCCTTTTTCATTTTTCTATTCTCCATAAATTCTAATCCTGCCAAGACTCACTATCTCAGCTTCCAGCTCCCAAACCCAGTTGCCACAGCCTCCCTAGGGGGCCCCTCTCTCAGATAATCATCTCCTAACTGACTGTGACATCTCAGCGCCAACGTTAGCATGGAAAATAACACAGACATTGGCAAGTCTAACGACTAATTACCTTTCAATTCTGCTGAGATGTGGAACAGAGATTACTCACAGTTGCCATATTTGCTGTGGCTTCTTTCCTTTTGTTCTACCCACTCCTTTGCGTACGTATCACTGTGCAGTTTTCTAGCTCATGTGATAACTAGAAATCTCTGGCTTCATCTAGTTGTGGTTCAAAGAGCAACACCAATTCTTTAGGTCAAAGTCACTTGGCGACAGTTTTGTGGTGGGTGCCCTGGGTCTTCTAAGGCTGGTCACTTGGTGCATGGGAAACTTGGTGCATCTCCCCAGCACAGCATGATACTGACGGGTAAGAGGAGTTTTTAGCTGGGAAAGACGCTGCTTGCTCACTGTCTGCATCTAGACCTGCTAGTTTCTCACCCTGTTTTATTCCAGGGTTGGTACAGGGAGGTGGTCATTGGAGACTGTTCTGGAAAGAGGAACAGCCTAAACCATGATTCCAAGAATTCTATGAGATATGACATAAGGGACACAGAAAATCTCCCACCCCTAATTAGCCCCTTTGCAGTCCTGATATGGAGCCTCAAGTATCTGGAGCCCTTCATCGTTCAGGCGGGTGACTCTGGGAGGCTTCCATGGGATTTGCAGAGGTCTTAGAAGAATTGAAGAAACAAGTCCCACCCACTGCCTGCAGAAGCAACGTCAATTAAATGCCTTCTTCTGTTTGTTTGCTTGTTTAGTTTTTTCTCCTTCTCTATCTCACTCTTCCCTTACACTCACTTCTGTTTCCTGGGACCTCCTCCCAGGAAAAATGTCTTACCTCCAAGCCCTTGTCTTGGGCTTTGCTTTCTCGGAAACTCAACTAAGACAGATGAAGGAAAACAAATATACCCACCTCTGAATAAGAACGGACTGGCCCATAGCAAGAGGTTCTATCAGCTGGGAAAATAAGAAAGCAAAAGAAATCAAGAAACCACCCTCGCAAAGCATTGTCAGAGCCCCAGAGGAGAGAGAATCTCATCACAGTTTCTGTGACATAGCGTGTGTTAGCAGTAATTCTTTTTCTCAGACAAGACATTTGTTTTCAGGTCCATCTAGATGCTGACTTCAAAAGCTTTCTAGTTTATAATGTGCTATATGAAACAGTTTTCTTTCTTTTCTACATATCCAGTTCCATTTTGGCAGGAGATGCTTCTACCAGAAGAGCATCATTGCAGAAGTATCATTGTTATCTTGTCCCTGCTGGTCTGGGGGGCTCAGGAGAGGAATCTGTCTTCAAAGTCCAGCCACCTCTGCCCACACCATCCCTCAGCACCATGGTTGGTATTCTGGCAAGAGAATTTGTCAGAATAATCAGTGTAATCAGTGAGATCACCAGAACACATTCATCGGGAAAAGGGGAAATGAATTATTTGATATCCACATGTTGAAACAAAGAAATAACAAACTATCAGAGAAGAACAAATATTTTTTTTCTAGAAATGTCCAGAAGACTTTGTGGACTTAAAACTATTTAAAAATATTCTTACATTTAAAAGTAAAGTTGCTTTTGAGTCGTAATAATGTAATGCACACTTTGTTTTTCAGTCATTTCCAAGACAAACCCCCTACCTAATTTTATTGTCTCTCATAACTGATGTGATTGAAGCACTGTGCCCAAGTTTGTTTTTGTTTGTTTTGTTTTTTGAGACAGAGTCTCACTTTGTTACCCTCAGTAGAGTGCCATGGCATCATAGGTCACAGCAACCTCAAATTCTTACGCTCAAGTGATCCTCTTGTCTCAGCCTCCGGAGTAGCTGGGACTACAGGTGCTTGCTACAATGCCTGTCTATTTTTAGAGGTGGGGTCTCACTCTGGCTTGGGCTGGTCTCGAACCCGTGAGTTCAGGCAATCCACCCACCTGTGTCCAAATGTAGGTGCCCACATTTCCCTTTCCTAGTAGCACATAACATACAGGTGTGCTTGACTCATACTCTGGTCTCCACTCCTACCCTTGCCCATTTCTGGATTGGGAAGTGATCTTACTGTAGGAAGCTTAAAATCAGTATCATTAGGCTTAAAATTAGCATCAGAGATGACGCAGGCCAAGGGAGCGTTCAGGAAGGAAGGGCTAGAACCTGGTTACACAGGCTTCATGTGTCAGGCTAAGGATTCAGGGCTCTGTGCTTTAGTGATAAGTATGTATTCTTTTTATGCCAGAAAGTAAAAGATAGACATATTTGCTAACTTCCCCAAAGGGCAAGCCATTCAACAACTGCTTTGATTCCCCCACTTACTTTTAACTTTTTAACTATAGCAAAATGTCTGTCACTCATATATTAAACTGCAAAGATGTAAGTGTACAGTTTCATGAATTTCTTTTTGAGTGACCACACCTATGTCGCCACCATGGGGATGCAGATATACAACATTGTCACCACCCAGAAATCTCCCGCAGGCCCCTTTCAGTCACCACCCTTCCAAGGGTGACTGTCGTTCTCATTTCCATAGCTCACAACAGATGGGTCCTGCTTCTTAAACTCCGTCTATCTGGAATGCTCTCCTTCCTGCCTGGCAATGTTTTGTCCGTGAGGTTTATCTGTGTTCTTGAGCATAATAATAGTAACTTTCTCCTCTTCATATGTATATAAAAAATTTACCTGTTTGTCTCGTGATGGGCTTTTGGGTTGTTGCCAGCATTTGGTTACCATGAATAATATTTTTTTTCCTTTCTTTCTTTTATTAAGTCAAATACACATAGATCATGAATACATTTATGCATATGTGGGGTACAATGCGTTGATTTTTTTTTTTTTTTATGCAATCTGACGTGGTTACACTCGGGACATTCTTGTGAGTGTCTTTGGTGTGTACGTTTCTTTCAGGCATTGATTTAGAGGTAGACTCCCCACGTCCTAGGATGGTCAGCTTTGCAGGGTGTGAGATTTCTGACCAGTGC
>CAUYQV010146485.1:0-14636 GCA_963574575.1 Galagoides demidoff
AAGTGTCATGCACATAGCACGAATTTGGTAAAAATTTGTTGAAGGAGTGAATGGTTGAATACCTACTATTTCCATTTCTTTTTTTTTTTTGGCCAGGGCTGGTTTGAACCCACTACCTCCAGCATATGGGGTCAGCACCCTATTCCTTTAAGCCCCAGGCCCCTACTATTATAATGTTCAATTAATTTTGCCTAAAAAATGTGAAAATGAGAGACTTTTAAACTGCAAGTGTGAGAGCTAAGGCTGGTGAGATTGGAGTTTTCATGATTTATTTTTCAAGCCTCAGACTATTCCTGTCCAATTGCTCCTATAGTTCTGACCTAGCTCCAAACCTGTGACAACCCCCCCAGTCCAAGTCCAATGCATAATACTTCTGTATCTCAAGTGTGTTTGATTACTTCCTTTTGTATCTTTCTTTAGAGTTTAATATTAGGCAGACAGAATGAAAATAATTTTCTTTCCTAGATAAACAAGTTAAATCTAGATTGTCATCAATACACACCCTTATATTGAAACAATACTGTGTTTTCAAGTCAGTATCTTAGGATGATTAGTGAAGGCTCCTTTGAGTTTCTTCACTTCATGCACTTCTTTCTCCCTAAAACACGGAAGCCTAACTAAGTCTGGCAGAAACTAGAAAACTAAGGTGTAGGTAGGCTAGGTTACCTACAAGGACTCCCATTATTCAGAATGTTTGATTTCTTCTTTGTAATTCACTCAGGTATGCACCATTCATTCATTATTTTTATCAATTTTCCCCATATGACATATTTTAGCTACTTGCAAGTTGAAAATGGATATGGTTCCTGTTCTCTAAGCCTGGATACGTTACCCTTGGTACCAAGTTTCTTAAAACAATTGGAATTAAAAATGACTGATGTCTGTTCCATGAGGTGTATTTCAAAGCTTTTATGCTTAATTCAAACCCCAAAGATTTTTTGGCATATATTATGCAAAAACAAAAATATTTAAATAATATATAAATATTATATATATATATAGCTAAGGCTAGGTAGTTACACTAAGGTGTAACTAGTAAACTCAGCATTCATATTTTCACCTGGGTAAAAAAAATCCATATAGTAGGTATTAAATAACTAATTAAAATAGTTAAAATTAAAAATAGTTTACAAACATCTTCAAATCCTTGTTTCTAACAAATTGCCCTTTTCTCCTGTTAAACCAAGAGCAAATATCAGTAGATATGAGTTGGTTTTAGTACTGTTATTTTTGTTTACAGTAAGTCCCTTTTCCTAACTTCAAAATAGTAACTTCCCTGGAAAAAATATCAAGAAATAAAATCTGTGATGGAAGAACAGAGAAGCTAGTCTGATGGGAAGGCAGCCAACATGTCATAGTGATCGGATGTGGCTATGACGGGAGACCTGAACTCTGGTGTGGAATCCCAAGTCTATCATCAACTAACTTTATTTCTTTAGAATTTTTTTCATTTTTAAAATGGAAATAATAAATCTACTACACTTTCTTCACAGATGAGAAAGTACTATTTAAATCTGTCAGAAAACCACATGGTCTTTACTTAACAGATCCCCACACTTAAAAAAAAAAAATTAGTCTTTTGCCAACAGAACATGACATCTAAGCTGACTTTGGCCAACTCAAGTATTTTATATGCTGTGAAAACTGGCATAACCTCAATGAGCACTCTACTACGCTACACTTGACCTTTATTACACTCACTCAGTCTTTCATTCAGTGATTTATTGAATGCTTGTTGTGTGCTGCTCTGCTAGAAGTGAGGCTGCTAAGATGACTGAGATAATTTGAATACTCCGGGAGTTTACAAGCAGTCCAAAAAGAAGAGAGAAATAGACCTACAGACAGATGTGTGTTTTAAGATCCCCACAAGAACTAGGATCTATTATCACACCTTCATCATATCGAACACTTTTATAATGGATGTACCTATATTATGTATATTAAATAGTACTGTGTAACTGGATAAATAGAATTGCAGTTGATTAGCTGACAACTGGCCCTTTAGGCATTTAAATATTTATTAACTTAGTAAAGTATTGATACCGGAATTTCACTCTTCAGTAGGTTCTTGGCCTCCATGATTCGAAGAATGAATCGGCGGACCACAAATCAGTGGTAAGACAGGATTTATTTACAGAAAAAAATGCAGAAGTGCCAGAGCTCCTGGCAGAGAGAGAAAACTGGAGTCAGGAGATAAAAGTGTTCTCTCTCCCCCTCTGTCTGTCTGTAGGCTCTTTGTCTAGACATGGGGCCCTGGATAGTTACATTTAGCAGGGCTAGGTAGTTACATTTAGCGGGTTTGGGACATCTGTCTGGGACATGTCTGGAAAAACATGTCTGGGACATTGTGCTTGGGGCATGTCTGGTCCTTGGTAGTTACATTTAGCGGGGCTAGGTAGTTACATTTAGGGGGTCTGGGACATCTGTCTGGGACATGTCTGGAAAAACATGTCTGGGACATTGTGCTTGGGGCATGTCTGGCCCTTGGTAGTTACATTTAGCGGGTCTGAGACATCTGTCTGGGACATGTCTGGAACAACATGTCTGGGTTGCAAATGAATGGCTACAAGCCCTTTTATTCCCAGGCCTAGGAAATGGGCCCCTCCCCACCCTCCAGCCTGCTGGTTTCGCTGCTTGCTGCCACCTCACCAACATTGCCAAGGCAGAGGCAGCCGGTCCCTGCCCCCCAGCTCCACGAGCTGGCTGGATACCACTTGTCCTGTATCAGTATCACAAGAATAGAAAAGAATCCAATATACTCAATTCTGATATGAAGCCAGTAGATGATCTAATACATACCCACATAAGAGAAAAACTCAAATCAATTCAAGAGGGGGGGCAGGGGAACAAAGGAGCCAGAAGAGGAGAGTAAGGAGTGGGGGGGTCATGGTGTATGGCACATCTCTTGGGAATGGGACACAATTGTAGGAGGGACCTTACCTAACAAATGCAATCAGTATAACCTAATTCTTTGTACCCTCAATGAACCTGAACTGATCATTTTTTTAAGTGTTCAAAAAAAAAAATAAGTGAATAAATATTTATTTTCCTCCATTTGAGTCACTCTGTATCCTTTCCTTCTAGGACCTCAGTTTTGGCACCGCCAGTGGCTCTACGATGACAGTTCCTGGCAGGGACTCCTCCTCCACAGCTTTGATTCTCACTGGGTCTTCAGGTAGGTGAGTGAGTGGCAGGAAAAGCAGGTACATCTTTCATCATCTCCCAGTCCCTGGCTCCTTCAGCATCCCTGGATAGTTTCCTTAACTTAAACCTGCCCACACCTCTGTAAATAATAAATTCTCTTTAAAATCACTATGACTGTATCTTCTATGCCTGCTGGGACTATTATTGAAACAGTCTTCTTTTCATGTTTCATGTCAACCAACTGTGAGAATGAAGGCCTCAATATTTCTGCAAGGTCTTTGAGAACTTCTAGACCTGAGGCACCGTGTCTGTAGCACCCAGCGGCTTCACAGACTGTCATATGTAAGCCACTATAATACTGTGAGCTAAGAGGAGATAAGACTAACCTAGAGAAAGTGAGTGTCTTAGAGTGAAGGTTAAAGAAGATAGTGTATGAAAAGTACTCTAATGTTATCTGATCCATAATAAATACTTCACAATTACTAGTTCCTCGTGTGCCTGTTTCTTAAGAGGCTTAACAAAGTGGCATTCAAGTTGAAAGGGGAAGAATGCAATTTGGCAAACGCACCCAGAAACTCATCAGGAACAGCATGTGTACAAAGTCAGGAAAAGTCACTGGAGGGTCCTGTGCCAAGCAAAGTAAGAAGGGGTCAATTTAATCAGATCTTGGAGTGCTGTGCCAAGGTATCTGAATTTCATTCTGTGGGCAATAGGGAGCCAGCAAAGGTTATCAAGCAGAAAAGTTGTAGAAAGAGTTGCAGATCCCACAACCTCCCTAGCTGCTGCTACAGCTCCAAGGGCTCTGCTCACCTTTCCTAATGGAGACATAACCTCTGCAAGAACAGCCTTGGCTAGGACAAGAGCTGACAGGAGGTCACTGGTCCTCCAACAGCCACGCTAGAGAGTGCCAGCTAATGTGGGCAGAGGCTGGAAGCAGTCAGAGAAGTTAGGTTTTGATAGTTATAGGGAGAGCAACAAGCAAGGACCAGAGGAGGCAGCAGGCTAGTCAGATCAGCAGTTCCACAAGGCCACTTCAGACGTCTCATCCTGGTTTTTTTTTTCCCCATCAATTGGGGTGTAACCTATACATAATATAGTGCACACATCGTAAATTATAGATCAATTAATTTTAACATGTATATATACCTATGTACTCACACTAATCTCAAGGTATAAACATTTCTAATACCCCAGAAGATTCCCCTCATGACTCCTCCCAGTCAGGACTGCCCCCACCAAGTAACCATAATTCTGATTTTTGTCACTAGAGATTCACTTTGTCTGTTCTTGGATATCTTTTTTTTTTTTTGAAAAGTAAATTTATTTCGGATTAATATGAAGGTACAAATGAGGTCAAAATATTTGATTTGGGGCGGTGCCTGTGGCTCAAAAGGGTAGGGCACCAGCCCCATATGCCAGAGGTGGCAGGTTCAAACCCAGCCCTGGCCAAAAAAAAAAAAAAAAAAAGATATATTTGATTTTGTTAGGTAGAGTCCATCTTGTGGTTATGTCCCACACACAAAAAGTGTGTCATGCCCATTCAGTGAGGGTACCCTAACCCCCTCCCTCTCTTCCTCTCTCAATACCCCTCCCCCCAACTTGAACTGAAATGAGTTTTTCTCCAATGTGGACATGAATTAGATCATCTACTGCAGTGGTCCTCAAACTTTTTAAACAGGGGGCCAGTTCACTGTCCCTCAGACCATTGGAGGGCCAGACTATAGGCCCCAGGACAAGTCAGCTGCTAAGCAGGACAGGCAGCAGCGGCAAAAACACCCAGTGGGCTGGATAAATGTCCTCTGCAGGCTGCATGTGGCCCGCGGGCTGTAGTTTGAGGCTAGTAATGGGATTGAAAGGTCAAATGAGAAATCGAATTTGAGTTCTTCGAGGACTCTCCACACTTCCCTCTAAAGAGGCTGCAACAGTTTGCAGTCCCACCAACAGTGTAAAAGTGTTCCCCTCTCTCCATATCCACACCAGCATCTGCAGCTTTGGGACTTTGTGATGTGGGCTAATCTTACCGGGGTTAGGGGATACCTCAGGGTGGTTTTTATTTGCATTTCTCTGATGATTAGGGACAATGAGCATTTTTTCATATGTTTGTTAGCCATTTGTCTGTCTTCCTTAGAGAAGTTTCTAGTCATATCTCTTGCCCAGTGATATAAATGGGATTATTAGCTCTTTTTTTGTTAATTTGAGTTCTCTGTAGGTCCTGGTTATCAAGCCTTTGTCCGATTCATAATGTGCAAATATCTCTTCCCATTCTGAAGGTTGTCTATTTGCTTTGGTTGTTGTCTCATTAGCTGTACAGAGCTTTTCAGTTTAATTAAGTCCTATTTACTTATTATTGTTGCAATTGTGCAATTGCCACGGAAGTCTTTGCAATAAAATCTTTGCCCAGGCTGATACGATATCTTCAAGTGTTTTTCCCACACTTTCTTCAAGGATTTTTACTGTTTCATGCCTTAGATTTTTTTTTTTTTTGCAGTTTTTTGCCGGAGCTGGGTTTGAACCTGCCACCTCTGGCATATGGGGCCTGAACCCTACTCCTTTGAGCCACACGCACCACCTTAGTTTTTTTTTAAGAGATGGGGTCTTGCTATGTTGCCCAGGCTGGAGTGCAGTGGCTATTCATAGGCGCCATCCCACTACTGATCAGCGCGGGAGTTTTGACTGGTCCGTTTCTGACCTGGGCCAGTTCACCCCTACTTAGGCAACCTGTGCCACCCCCTCCACTCCCGAGCAGTCAGTATGGTGATATTGATGCTGAACTTAGTGCAGACACCTGATCAGTGCACTACAGCCCAGAACTCCTGGATGCAAGCGATCCTCCTGTCTCAGCCTCCCAAGTAACTGGGACTACAGGCACACGCCACCCTGTCTCGCTCATTTGAATCTTTTACCTTGAATCAATTTTTGTAAGTGGTGAAAGGTTTGGGTCTAGTTTCAGTTTTTTACATGTGGATATCCAGTTCTCCAGCACCATTTATTGAATAGGGATTCTTTTCCCCAGTGTGTGCTTTTGTTTGGTTTATCAAAGATCAGATGGCTGTAAAATGTTAGTTCATCTCATGGTTTTCTATTCAGTTCCAAATGTCTATGTCTCGTTTTTTATGCCAATACCCTGCTGTTTTGATCACTGTGGACTTTGTAATATAGCCTATAGTCTGGGTGATGCCCCAGCTTTGTTTTTATTACTCAGAATTGCCTTGGCTATATGGGTTTGTTTTTTTGTTTTGTTTTGGTTTTCGGCCAGGGCTGGGTTTGAACCAGCCACCTCTGGTATATGGGGCCAGCACCCTACTCCTTTGAGCCACAGGCGCTGCCCAGCTATATGAGTTTTTTTCTGGTTCCATATGAAAAAGAATTATTTTTTTCCAAATCTCAAAAATATGATGTTGGTATTTTAATGGGGATTGCACTGAATCTTTAGATTGCTTTGGGAAGTATAGACATTTTAACAATGTTGATTCTTCCCAACCAGGAGCATGGTATGAGCTTCTATTTGTTAATATCTTCTGCTATTTGTTTTCTTAGAGTTTCATAATTTTCTTTGTAGAGGTCCTTCACCTCTTCTGTTAGGTATATGCCCAGGTCTGTCTGTCTGTCTGTCTGTCTGTCTTTCTTTCTTTCTTTCTTTCTTTTTGAAGCTACTGTGAAGGGAATTATGTCCTTGATTAGCCGCTCAATTTGGCTATTGGTGGCATATACAAAGGCTACTGATATGTGAACATTGATTTTATATCCTGAGACATTGCTATATTTTTTGATCACATCCTAGAGTTTTGTTGTTGAGTCTCTGGGGTTCTCTAAGGTTATTTCGTTGGCAGAGAGCAAAAGTTTGACCTCCTCTGCCCCCCATTTGGATGCCCTTTATATCCTTCTCTTGGCTTATTGTATTGGCTAGAACTTGTAGCACTATGCTGAATAGTAGTGGCAATAGAGGACATCCTTGTCTGGTTGCAATTTGAAGTGGAACAGCTTTCAGTTTTACTCCATTCAGCATGGTATTAGCTGTGTGTTTGTCACAGTTGGCTTCAGTTTAAGAAATGTGCCTCCTACCTATGCCGATATTCTTAAGTGTTCTGGTTTAAAAAGGATGCTGAATTTTATCAAATGCTTTTTCTGCATTTATTGAGAGGATCATGTGGTCTTTGTTTTTGCTTCTGTTGATATGGTGAATTACATTTATGGATTTGCATATGTTAAACAAGCCTTGCATCCCTGAGATGAACCTACTTGATCATGATGTATAATTTTTTTTCTTTTTTTTTTTTTTTTTCAGTTTTTAGCCGGGGCTGGCTTTGAACCCACCACCTCCAGCATATGGGGCCGGCGCCCTACTCCTTTGAGCCACAGCCACCGCCTGATGTATAATTTTTTAAATCTGTACCTGTAATCTATTGGCTAGGATTTTATTGAGAATTTTTACATATGTATTTATTAATGAAATTTGTCTGTAGCTCTTTTTAGTTAGCTCACATCCTGACTTTGGTATCAGAGTGATGTTTGCTTCATAGAACATGTTGGGGAAGATTCCTTCTCATTTTTTTTGAATAATTTCTACAGTATGGGTATAAGCTCTTCTTTGAAGGTTTGATAGAATTCTGGTGTGAAGCCAAGTGGACCAGGGCATTTTTTTATTGGGAAATATTTTTTATTGTTTCTTCAATCTCAGCACTTGAAATTGGTCTATTCAAGAGATCTATTTCTTCTCGGTTAAGTCTAGGGAGAGGGTATGATTCCAGGTATTGGTCCATTTCTTCCACATTGTCAAATTTCTGGGTATAGGTAGCACCTGTAGCTCAGTGGGTAGGGCACTGGCCACATACACCAAGGCTGGCCCGCTGAAGCAACAATGACAACTGCAATAAAAAAAAATAGCTGAGTATTGTAGTGGGTGCCTGTAGACGCAGCTGTTTGGAAAGTTGAGGTAAGAGAATCGCTTGGGCCCAAGAGTTTGAAGTTGCTGTGAGCTGTGATGCCACAGAGTTCTACTAAGGGTGACATAGTGAGACTCTGTCTTGAAAAAAAAATTAAAAAAAAATTTCTGCCAGGTATGGTGGCTCACACCTATAATCCAAGCACTGTGGGAGACTGAGGCAGGAGGATTGCTTGAGCTCTGGAGTTCAAAGCTTCTCTGAGTGAGAGTGAGACCCCAACTCATGAAAAAAAAATGGAAAAATCTAGTCAGGCGCCACAGGGAGTGCCTATCTCAGCAGCTTTGGAGGCTGAGGCAGCGGGTTGCCCACAGCTTGAGTCTGAGGTTGCACTGAGCTATGATGCCATTGCACTCTGCTCAGGGCATTAGGGTAGAACTCTGTCTCAAGAAAAAAGAGAAATTGGGCAGTGCCTGTGGTTCAAAGGAGTAGGGTGCTGGCTCATATACCGGAGGTGGGTTCAAACCTAGCCCCAGCCAAAAACTGCAAAAAAAAAAAAAAATTAAAGAGAGAGAGTTGGGGTGTCCTTGATTGCTTTTTATTTATTTTTTTTGAAGTTTTTGGCCAGGGCTGGGTTTGAACCCGCCACCTTCAGCATATGGGGTTGGCACCCTACTCCTTTGAGCCACAGATGCAGCCCAACCTTGATTGCTTTTTAAAACATCAAAAAGAAAAAATTCTGGGCATAGAATTTCTTGGTAGCCATCAGAGGTAATCTCTTGTACCTCTGTGACATCTGTTGTTATTTCCCCTTTATCATTTCTGTTTGAGGTTATTAAAGGTTTTTACTTTTCTGTTTCTAGTTAATCCAGCCAAAGGTTTATTGATTTTATTTATTTTTCGAAGAACCAAAACTGTGTTTCATTAATTTTCAGAATGATTCTTTTGTTCTCAATTTCATTAATCTCTGATTCGATTTTGCTTATTTCTTTTCTTCTGCTGGGTTTGGGATTAGATTGTTCTTCTTTTTGCATTTCCGTAAGATAGTTCATGAGTTTGTTCATGCACTCCCGTTCTGCTTTTCTGATGCAGGTAACTAATGCAATAAATTTCCCTTTTAAAACTGCATTTGCTGTATCACAATAGGTTTTGGTAACTTGTAGCTTCATTGTTATGTTTGAGGTATTCAACAGTTTCCTCCTTTATCCCTTCCTGGACCCAGCTATCATTCAGCATAAGGTTGTTTAATTTCTATGTCTTCATGTGAGGATGAACATTTTTGATGGAGTTGAGAGCCACCTTTATTGCCTTGTGGTCTGAGAATATGCAAGATATAATTTCAATTCTTTTAATTTTGTCGAGGTTTTATTTGTATCCTAGGATAGGATCTATTTTGGAGTATGTTCCAGGGGCTGACAGGAAAACTCTATATTCCTAGGCTTTGGGATGGTATGTTCTATATATGTCTATTAAGCCCATTTGTTCTAGGGTCACATTTAAGTCCTCTGTATCTCTGTTTAGTTTCTGTTTGGAGGATCTGACCAGTTCTGTCAAAGGGGTGTTAAAGTCCTCAGCTATTTCAGTGTTATGGGATATCATATTGCTCAAACCAATCAAGGTCTTTTTCATAAATCTGGGAGCATTTTAAGTTGGGTGCATAAATATTTATAATCGTAATGTCCTCTTGTATTGTTAAGTGACCTCTTGGATATCTTATTAATAGATTCACACAGTACGTCCTCTTTCCTGTCTGGCTTCTCCACTTAACATTATGTCCCTGAGACTCCTCCCTGTTGATAAAACATCACCATCATTCTTAGCAAGTGTTACAGACAACTTCACTATATCCCTCCTTCCTACAAGCTTTTCTTTCTAATTAAAGCTATTGTAATTTGTCTTCCAATTATTTTCTCCTTCTCCTCATAATTCTCTTTAATAAAAGCCTCCAATTATATTAAACCTTGTTTATCTTTTTTTTTTTTTTTGCCAGGGCTGGGTTTGAACTTGCCACCTCTGGCATATGGGACCCGGCACCCTGCTCCTTTGATCCACAGGCGCCACCCAAACCTTGTTTATCTTAATAATGAAAGCTTTATTTTATTCATTGTCAAGGGCAGGTTTCTCTTCACACCTGTGTCAGTTACTGGGTAGATAAACTACTGACCCTTCTCACCCTTAGAGCCCTTTGTCTAAATACAGATATGTAAATGAACCTAGTGTTTGGGAAAGCAAACACATTTAGAGGCCCTTTCCATTTCACGTATTCTACTGATTTGAGAATGTTTCTGTTTATTGTCGCTGTCTTGCAAAAAATTAAATAAATAAACAACCAAGAGAAATTGACTGCAAAGGCAAAAAGTCAAACTAACAGTCACAATGGAAATAGGAGGCAAAGTCCAGCTAAGGGAAGAGTGTGATTAGGGGAGTATGGGTTCAGGAGAACTTGGAAAGAGGGCAAAAGGAAGCAAAATGGTGTATAGAAGTGGTCAGATGATATAATGTACATGATACATTATGTCAGGTATTTTGTAGATATTTCATATGTGCCTCTAAAAGATGACTTTTTATTTTATTTTATTTCACATATACATGTGTTTATTAGGTTCTCACTTTTTGCCTTCACAGAATTAAAAAGGCTTGAAATTTAATAGCAATACCAATGTTTAAGATAAGGACTAGAAACAAAAACCTCGTAAAGAACAAATGAAGATAAGTACATTCAGAAAAGAAATCAGACGATTGTTGCATCAAAATATTAAGCAATAATAATAATAATGCAAAGACAGTAACATTGACATTGTCAAATAAGAATATGTCTATTATAGAATGCTTTGACTCTGAGGTTCAGTATGGAGTCATCAGTTAACTTCTTAGTTTTTTTTCCAAAGTCTCAAAAAATAGACAACTAATATTTATAAATAAAACTTCTTAGTTTTTTTTCCAAAGTCTCAAAAAATAGACAACTAATATTTATAAATAAAAGTAAAAGATAATTTCAAAAAAACAGATCATGCATAAAAGATGACTCTTTTAATAATATAACTGTATTAGCTTTCTATTGCTGCTGTCACAAATTATCACAAACTTAGTGGCTTAAAACAACAAGCCACTCTTGAATACCAAGGTGACACAGATCCTGAGAGATGACAAATAGCACCTTTTGCTCTATGAAGTATATTTTTTGCTCCTTGACCAGTTAAGTCCCCTGTTTTTCTGTTCTTTGTGCATATTGATGTCTTTGCTAATTTCACTCTTCCACTTTCCTAGGGTCTCATAACATTTGTTACCCCCCGTCTTTCTTGGGCTGTGCCCCTTGGAGCTTCTCCTATCCAAGTTCCTCAAAGAATGGTCTCTCTTGTTCAGTCCTGATAATACTTCATTCTGGCCGTGTTAACATTTCTAAGTGAGCCCCAACATAGGTCTTCAGAAGTCTTTTAGGTTATAACCCTTAAACTTTATTTTTTTGGCACGCACATGTGTATGTGTTTAAGTTTTTTTTGTTGTTGTTGTTGATTTGGCCGGGGCTGAGTTTGAACCTGCCACCTCTGGCATATGGGGCTGGCACCCTACTCCTTTGAGCCACAGGCGCCACCAAGTGGCTCAAAAATTTAACAGTAAATGAACCCCTGTGTACCAATTATTCAGCCCCAATAATAATGGCCAATTGTGCTCATGCTACCGCTCTCCATTCTCCCAACTCCCATATTATTCTGAAACAAATCCTAGACATTATATCATGTATTTTGTAAATATTCCATTATGCGCTTCTAAAAGATGACTCCTTTAATAATATAACTGTATTAGCTTTCTATTGCTGCTGTCACAAATTATCACAAACTTAGTGGCTTATAACAACAAAAGTTTATCTTATGGCTCTGGAGGTCAAAGGTCCAGAATGGGTCAACAGGGCTGCATTTCTTTTGGAGGCTTTAGAGGAGAGCTACTTTCTTGTCTTTTCCAAACTTTTAGAGACCACTTGCATTCTTTGGCTGATAGAGTCAAAGAATCTGTCTTCTTCCTCTGTTTTCAAAGCCCTTTTTCTTTTTCTCTCTATCATCTGCTACCATCATCCCATCTCCTTCTCTCACTCTGATTCTCCTACCCTCCTCTTTCCCTCATTAGGACCCTGTGATTATATTAGGCACACTGGATAGTCAAGGCTAATCTCCCTATACAAGAGCCTTAATTTAAGCACACCTGCAGAGTGCCTTTTGCCATATAAGGGAACATAGTCACAGGTTCTGGGGACTAAGATGTGGACATGTGTGGGGCTCTTATCCTGTCAACCACGTAACTGTAATATCCCCTAAACAATTTAAAATGATTTTTTTTTTGAGACTGCGTCTCACTTCATTGCCCTGGATAGAGTGCCCTGGCATCATCATAGCTCATGGCAACCTCATACTCCTGGGCTCAAGTGATCCTTTTGCCTCAGTCTCCCAACTATCTAGAACTACAGGCACCTGTTACAAAGCCCAGCTGTTTTTAGAGACAGGTTCTCGCTCTTACTCAGACTGGTCTCGAACTCCTGAGCTGAAGCAATCCACCCATCTTGGCCTCCTGGAGTGCCCCTGCACGCCCCGCTAAAATGACTTTTAACAGTAGATCTGTTGTTTAGATGCTTCGGAGTTCAGAATGTTGAGTAAAAGAAGCTGGGTGTCATGGCTCATGTCTGCAATCCTAGCAACTCTGGAGGCTGAGGTAGGAGATTGGCTTGAGCCTTGGAGGCTGTGGTGAGCTGTGATTGTGCCATTGTACTCCAGTCTGGGTGACAGAGTGAGACTCCC
The DNA here is from genome assembly GCA_963574575.1 of Galagoides demidoff. Lineage (NCBI taxonomy): Eukaryota > Metazoa > Chordata > Mammalia > Primates > Galagidae > Galagoides > Galagoides demidoff. Next base: position 12,812 of record CAUYQV010146485.1, read on the forward strand.
TCTTCAAACCAAAAAAAAAACGTGTTCTTTAGTTAGTGTGGCTGGAATATAGAGTCTCTGTGAAGGTGGGGGCAGGGTGGGGCATGGCCTTCAAGATGGCACTGTTGTCCGTACAGCACCTCCTCCTTTGCTAGGAAATGCTCTCCCCTTGCCCCATGTGGTGCTAACAGGGACTGGTAATCAAAGTACCTTAAATGCCTGGACCACCTCGATTTCTCCAATAAGTGCTTGAGGAAAAATCCCCTTTCAGCTGGGGCAGGCAATGGGGTGGTGGCAGCAGGAGTGCAGTGTTTAGTTAGGAAATGGGAGCCCCAGAGCTCTGGTGCCCAGGCTAAAGCCTCTGCCTCTCCAAACATGTAGACATTCTACTCTGATCCTGTTTATGTTTGTTTTATTTTGTCTTTTTTGGAGAGAGGGTCTTGCTCTGTGGCCCTGACTAGAGTGCAATGGCACCATCATAGCTCACAGCAACCCCTAAATCCTGGGCTCAAGTGATCTTCCTGTTCCAGCCCCTCCCTGAAGAGCTAAGATCACAGGCATGGGCACCACCATAATAGCCCATAAACACCTTTATTCAAGTTCTTAGAACAAATATCCTTTGAACTGAAGAAATTGGAGCGTGGCCCAGAGAGCTTTATGAACACGCTCTTTAAGCACAGAGTAATTTCTATATTTAATGCACGGTCCCCGAACTCCTTTCTTTCCCCAGCTCCTGCTGCCAAGAATTGCTGTTGGGACATCAGTGTCCTGTGGAGCCATCCAATGCTGTTGGCTGACTTGAGAGCTCATTGGCCAGGTCCTCACCCACACAGGGCAGGAGAGCAGAGGGCCACCAAGACAGCAAAGTCAGCTCCTGAGCACCATGCTGGCCACAGAGGCTGCGGGGACAGAGAAGCCTTCGGAAGGGGGTAACTGCGTCAGAGCCACCATAGCCACAGCAGAGATGTGTCCGAAGATGGCAGCTTGCTGCCAATCCTGGGAGTCCTCCTCCTAAGACTGTGACTCATACAAAAATAAAGACAACTCTCAGAACCAAAGCCTGTTCTGGAATGCACAGGACATCAGGAAGACTGGACTTGAGTCCCAGCCTCAGGTCATGTGATCACCTAGTTGGGCCTCTGTATACAAGGTCTTGGGTGGAAATTTAGGGAAAAAAAGGATGATTGTGTCTGTACTGAAGTCCAGTCTTTTCATTTCTTGTCATTCTTTAAACAATGCAATATAACAACTATTTACACGGCATTTACGTTGCAGTGGATATTGTAAGTAATTGAGAGATGATTAAAGTATAGGGGAGAGGACCCAGAGTGGTGGCTCATGCCTGTACTCCCAGAGCTTTGGGAGGTCAAGGCAGGAGGATCACTTGAACCCAGGATTTGAAGGCTGCATAAAGCTATGATAATACTACTGTACTCAAGTTGGGACAGCAGAACAAGACCCTGTCTCAACCAAACAAAACCAAAACAAAACAAACAAAAAAAACAAAGTGTAGAGGAGGATATGTGTAGGTTGCATGCAAATAATATGCCATTTTATTACTATATCAGGGCCTTGAGCATCCTTGGATTTTGGTGTCCAAGGGGCCTGGAACCAGCCCCCACAGATATTAAGGAATGACTATGACCATCTCAAGGATTGTCCTGAGAATCAATTATAATCACGTATTATTTTTTATTTCTTTTTTAATTTTTAGAGACAGAGTCTCACTTTATTGCCCTTAGTAGAGTGCTATGGAGTCACAGTTCACAGCAACCTCCAACTCCTAGGCCTAGGCGATTCTCTTGCCTCAGCCTCCTGAGTAGCTGGGACTACAGGCACCCGCCAC
>CAUYQV010146486.1:0-37779 GCA_963574575.1 Galagoides demidoff
CTGTGTGGGCAGGCATAGGTGTGAATGTGTGTTTATGGGTCTGTGTATGTGGGCAGGCACAGGTACATGTATGTTTATATGTCTGTGTACATGGGCAGGCATAGGTTTACATGTGTGTTATGGGTCTGTGTACATGGGCACACATAGGTGTGCATGTGTGTTTATGGATCTGTGTACATGGGCAGGCACAGGTACATGTATGTTTATATGTCTGTGTACATGGGCAGGCATAGGTTTACATGTGTGTTATGGGTCTGTGTACATGGGCACGCATAGGTGTGCATGTGTGTTTATGGGTCTGTGTACATGGGCAGGCATAGGTGTGCATGTGTGCTTATGCATCTGTGTACATGGGCAGGCACATGTACATGTATGTTTATATGTCTGTGTACATGGGCAAGCATAGGTTTACATGTGTGTTTATGGGTCTGTGTACATGGGCAGGCATAGGTGTGCATGTGTGTTTATGGGTCTGTGTACATGGGCAGGCATAGGTGTGCATGTGTGTTTATGGGTCTGTGTGGGCAGGCATAGGTGTGAATGTGTGTTTATGGGTCTGTGTATGTGGGCAGGCACAGGTACATGTATGTTTATATGTCTGTGTACATGGGCAGGCATAGGTTTACATGTGTGTTTATGGGTCTGTGTACGTGGGCAGGCATAGGTGTGCATGTGTGTTTATGGGTCCGTGTACTTGGGCAGGCATAGGTGTGCATGTGTGTTTATGGGTCTGTGTACGTGGGCAGGCGTAGGTGTGCATGTGTGTTTGTTCAGATACATACTTAGCTGGGGCTGGGGAAGAGAGAGGAGATAGAGTTTATTACGCTCTAGAGATGGTGCAAATCTTGATGGCCAAATGATAAAACCATCTGAACCAATTTTTTACCCTTATGGAGCTTACTATCCAATAGTTTAATTCATTATAGTTAAAAGGGGAAAAAAGAAAAAGACAGATTTAGAATTTCTAAATTTCCTATTATTCATAGACCCAATGGATTATCTTTAACAAATGATTTTTTTGTTTTGTTTTGTTTTTTTTCTTTTCTTTCCTTTCTTTCTTTCTTTTTTTTTTTTGAGACAGAGTCTCACTATGTCACCCTCCGTAGAGTGCTGGTGTCATAGCTCACCGTAATCTCTAACTCTTGGGCTTAAGCCATTCTCTTGCTTCAGCCTCTCGAGTAACTGGGACTTACAAGTGCCCCCCAAGCCCAGCTATTTTTTGTTGCAGTTATCACTGCTGTTCAGCTGGCCTGGGCCAGGTTTGAACCACGCCTTGGTGTATGTGGCTGGCACTGTAACCATTGTGCTATAGGCATGGAGCCTATCTTTAACAAATTTAAATGACAAAAAAGATCTGATCATAATTTCTTGCATTTATTTATATAAGCTGAACTATTTATTCCATTTACTCCCTATAAATGTATCCCAAACTAGTCTTTATGTCAGAAAGGATCCCTGGGATAAGTAACCTTTCATAACCAAGAATCTTCTTATTCCAGATTGCAAATGATTCCCAGTGTAACTTTAACATCCTGTGGAGGGACCGTAACCCCATGGGGGACCATTAACAGTAGACACCGGCCAGAAGAGTCAGGAAGCGCAGACGGAATCAGGGTTCTGCAGCGTCAGTGGGCATGGCCTTTCATCACCTGTGGAAACTTTCCGGGCTCCGTCTCCATCTATAAAGAAGTGATTAAACCGAGTGAACACTAAGGGCTGGGCTTGCTTCTTCACATCACTTCTGTGTACAGCTTACAGTGCTGGGATTGTTATGGTGTAAAAAGTCCACTTTTAGGAAAGCGATTTAGTGTATCCAAGTGTAGTCCTTTAAGAGAAAGTCAGATTGGGTTCATTTTAAAATACACGGGATAATATCTTTTAAGGCAATACATTTCCAGTAGCTTCCCTTGGTAGGTAGAAATCCATAGTTAACTTCTATCACATCTATTTAACTAGCGTGAGCCCAGTGAGCCATTTCTAGGTCATCTTACTCGTCTGCTTCATTCCGTTGTCATCCACTGAGTAGAAGTGACGTAACCAATACTATACACAGTAAGTGAGCAGCCAAGACCAACCAGAATTTTAATGTCAGTACAGCAAGCACACACGGTAGATCCAGCTCTGAGTCTTTAGCTCTCACAAACTCGGAGTTTTCTTTCATATTTATTCTGGATGCCATCTTCACTCAATAAAAAAAAAAAAACACATTTCTGAAGCATTTAGTGTGAGTTGCTATTTATGCCCGTCAATAATTCACATCATCTGCAAAAAACATGTTTGTATCCTTTCTGCACCCTTTAGAGATGAAAGGAAGGAATTTGTGTGCGAAAATGCCTTCATGTGCCCAAATCATGCAAATTCGCTAAGCCGTTTCCTAAGATTTGCAGATGTGTAAATTGCATCTTTTTTTTTTGAGAGTAGGTATACAACGGTATGAATCCCAAATCAGCTTTTGTCCCACCTCGTAGTTCTCTCACAGATGATGAGAACTGATTTATTACAGAAGCATTGTCAAAGGCTGAATGGAGTCTAATCTTCCATTTTAATCTTTTATGAGGCAACTGGGTAAAAAAAAATTACAAATGCAAAAGATGCGTGTCAGTGTATGTGTGCACTTACTCTGGCACAATACGTGCATATATGTCTCTCGAAGGGGGGATGGAGCTCTTAGAACACCGAAAGGACTTGAAAAAACCTCAGGATCTTGGCAGTGAACACAGAAAAGACTGTGTTTAATAAAATCTGGACACCATGATAGGGTTGTGCAAAGAGCCTGGGACACAGAAGACACTCAATAAACTGGTGTCTTATTCCCACAAGGAATTCCCTGGGTCAGGTCTCTTTGAACTTACAGCTGTATAATAAAGAAGGGAAGTTTTACGTTGGATTCTCTGTGCCTGTTTAATTGTATTTATTTCTATATAGCATAAAGAGTACCATTTTACCCATTTGAGGGGAAATCACCTTTCTCAGAAAGAAAAGCACAGTTGTATGACAGGACGGTTTTTCCAAATGATATCCTCGTGTCTTAGGAGCAAACTGTTAGTTTTTTGCTCAGTGAGTTTGTCGTGGCCCTTAAAAATCACATCAACTTTTCCTGATAAAACTGCTTTGGGTGTTAAAGTCCATTCCAATGGAAAATAATAATGACATCACATTTGAATGAAAGTGATAAGTGCCAAGCAAGTTAAAGATGGATACAGACAAATCGTGACATGTAGCTGCCCCCTGGCCAAGATGAAACACCTGACTTCCTTACTTCTTTGTCTTTTCCAGAGGCAGAATCAAAGGTCAAGGGCATCTCTTTGAACCCTTTCCAGAGTTTAAATAGTTCTTTTTTTTCCCAAATAGCCATTTTCACTGCTCAGTAACTTTCTGAGCCAGGAATGAAATGCACAAAGCTGACAAGGGACCATGCAGCTCTCCATGTGGGACATGAAACAGGATTTTGCATGAGCCGAGGAAAGGCAGGCCACACAGGATGGCTGAGTTTTCTCTCCTCTCTGGTGCCCTCTTGGCTCCTGTTCTCTGAGGGATTTTGTCCACGTCCCCAGGGTGGCTTGTGACTGGAGACCAGCCAGGAGTGAGGAACTTACCAGGGACAGAGTCAAACTGCACCACACTCTCCACACGGCTTCTGTCTTCTCCTCAAGGACAATGTAATGTCTTGTGGACAGAACGATGCGGTCACATCAAGGGGGGCTGAACCAGCAGAACTGAGTAAGGTGGGGAAGTATGATGGAGGGAGGAAATCAAGACAAGAAAGGCAGGAAAAGGGGGACACAGAGTCCCAGGAACACCGAGGCTCTTCCGCACGCCTCTGACAGTGGTTCTTGGCAGCTCTCTGCTGCTACACAGAGATCCGACTGCATTAACTCTGATACGAGGCGTTGAATGTAATTGTCTATATCTTCTTGAATGCATATAAAAATGTCAATATGAACTGAGAAAGTTAAAACCCCTCATTTATCCTACTTTTGTTGATGTATGCAGCACCCTTCTACACCAGCCTCACAGCAGGGACTCAGATTCTTCCCTCAAACGTATGAATTTAAATTGAAAATACACCATCTTTCCCGACAGTGCCACCTATGGTGATCTAATTAATAAAGCCATCAATACTATGCCAGTGACATACTTTTGAGCTCTCAGAATGTGGTCAGCCTCCCTCCCATATCCACAGTTTGCTCTTTGTAGTTTCTGTGAGCTGTGGTCAACGGTGGTATTAAATAGAAAATTCTAGAAGTAAACTGCTCATCAGTTTTATGCTGTCCACTGTTCTTAGTGGTATGATGAGATCTCCACCAGCCCTGTCCCTCTCACTCACACTAGGGGAGGTGAAACTTACCTTCATCAGCATCTCCAGACCCCAGACCCCACCCACTAGGAGGCCCATCATAGGCCATGGCCCCTCCAGGAATCCCAGGTCATTCACCTCACTCTTCTCATCACATGGTACAGATACCTGTCCCTTCTCAGGTATCACAAGAAGGGTGAGAACAGGGCAATAAGCCAATGTGAGAGAGAAGAGAGACTCTATCCAATTACTTTCGTTACAGTATATTGTGATAAATGTTCTATTTTGTTATTCTTGTTGTTACTCTCTTACTGTGCCTAATTTATATATTAACTTTATCATAGGTGTGTATATATAGAATTTGGTGCTATTCACGGTCTCAGGCATCACCTGGGGGTCTTGGAATGTGTCCCTGAGTTAAAGAGGGACCGCTGAGTTGTGACCAACTACTGAGGACAGAAAAGGCTTCAGCTGTAATAAGGAGCGTCCCCTCAGATTCTCCAGGAATTTGACAAACATTCCATCCTACACTATTTTGTGCTAAATATTGCTGCTCAATTCTTGGCTTTCTAAAACTAAACTTTTCTTTGGCCCAAGTGTCAGGATGTCAACCATCTCCTTTACTATTTTTTTTAATCTATCCTTCTCACTAGCAATATCCTCCAAGACTTCTGGCCTGATATCAAATGTGAGGACGTCTTCTCCAAGAATCTCTCCTCTGCAGCCCTGGCAATGGCAGCTTCTGTTCCCCATTTCATTACCTCTTTGTCACCCCCAAAGGGCTGAAGGCCCCATGAACACCAAACTGTGGCCCCCTCTGGGTCACATCATGTCCCAGCCTCTGTTGGTGCCCACAGCTGAGTGGTGGCTCCTCCCTACAGATCTCTCCTCCACCTGCCACGCGGATCTCGAATTCCCAGCCCACCTTTCTCATGTTAACCTTTCCTTGTCACTTCCCAACATGTGACAGTCCCTGCATCCTACCCATGAATCCCAACTCACACGGTGAATGGACCTGTCACTCCATTCGTCTCTGCTCTATTTGTCCACCTGCCCACGTGGCAATGGGTGATAGACGGTCACTGTGAAAACAATGTGCTCAAAATTGAACTCATCATCTTTCTCCAAAACCTGTTTCCCTTTAAACAAGTCCATTTGTATCTGCAGGACGGTGTCATTGCTTTTGCTTTAAACTTTAGAATTATCATTTCTTATCCTCTTTTTTCTTTCTTCCCAATTTCATTCAATCCTTTTCATGTTTTTTTCTTTTAAAAAATGATTTCTGTAGAGCACGTCTCTCCAACCCTGCCCTACTACTTCTTAACTAATTGGCACATTTAAAGCAATTCCACATCTACTTTACTTACCCAATTCTCACGGCAGAACCACTTTGCCGTGCCAAGCTGCCATTCTTCCTCCAAACCTTGCCTATGGTTCTCCACGCCACCACTGCAAATCTGAATCCTCTAAATCAGTTCTCTCTCTCTCTTTCTCTCTCTCTCTTTCTTTTGTAGTTTTTGACTGGGCTGGGTTGAACCTCCCACCTCTGCTATATGGGCCCTACTCCTTTGAGCCATAAGTGCCGCCCACAAATCAGTCCATTCTTCGTCTTCCTAATCTCTTCCCACCCTCACTAACTCCAGCCCTCCATTGTCCTCAGCTTCCCCCGTTACCATTTGCCTGCATCCTCTGAACTGTCCACTCAAACTCTCCTTCCCTCCTGTTCTCTGTGCCTCCTGAGCTGACTGCTGTCTGCTCCTGCCTTACCGTGTCTAAAACCCAAAGAACTTAGGTGCTGTTACCTTTTCATCTGTTCATCCCTCTGTGTGTCCTTTATCTAAAACACCTTGAATAACGGTTCCTTTATAATTAATTAGTAATTAAGTAAAAGGCAAGGAGGCTTCCATTAGTTATTTCACTTAGTATTCAACATCAGAACACATTACTATCATAAGGATATTACATGATATTGTAAAAACAATAACTTCAGGTTAGTAACATTCTAGAAGATAATGAAGTTAAATAAGCATTTCTTTGGGTGCAAAAGAAAAGATATTGAAATTTAAGGCATAGTGCTGGAAGTTGCTTTCAACCAAAGACAGGTGAGCGACTGTATCTCCAGGAAGAACGTCCCTCCCCGCCTCCCGCCCCAGGCTCTGCACTGCACACACTTTCCCTGGGTAACCAACCCAGCAACTGATGGGCAGCTCATCAACTAGTGGGCCAGTTCTCCCAAGGCCTATGGTTTTTCCTGTTGGTAGTTTAAATGTTTTTGTGAACCAAATGCTCTACACTGGTAGATTAAATACAACTTCAGTATAGGTATTGCTGTACCCTTCAGTACAAAATGGGGGGCTGGAGTTAGTGAGTATGGGAAGAGATTAGGAAGACGAAGATGACCTATGGCCAAAGACATCTAAATGTGTGCCAGAATATGGATTGGACTTGGCAAACTCGTCTCGGAATTACCACCAACTGAGATAGCACTGCCTAGATTTGCCCATCCTCATTTTGCCATGTACCCACAGGGCACGCTGGATTCCCACACCAGAGAATTTAACTGCTTATATGAAGGGCTTTGTTATGTGGGTCTTCTCTCTCCGTAGGCACCTGGAATTCCTTACCTATATTTTCTACACCTTGTAGGCATTTAATCATAGTGCGAAAATGAAAGGAAAATGATGAGGGTTTGTAACTGAATTTTCTTTCTAGAAACTTCTGAACTACTGGTTATTTTATCCCATAAAAATAAACATCAGATAGCCACAGAAGCGATGACCCTCAGAAGAAGGTTAGCATAGTATTCATTGCTATCACTCCAATCACTAATCTTTATCAACTGCTGTTTAAGCATATCTCCAGCCCACATTTCTAGCTGGAGTTCCTGGGATCTCCGGGGTATCCACAGGGGGAGCCCCTAGCTTCACCCACCCTGCTCCCCCAAACACCCCCTCTAGCCTAATGCCGAGTGGCTGATTGGTGCCTCCATCTGCAAAGCATCTCAAATCTGCTTTACTACTGCCTTGGCCCCAGTCTCCAAATGTAAATAATCTGGTCAGGTGTTTTGCCACGTACTCTATTTTGCCTTGGCTGATGTTTACTCATGATTAGGTGTGGGTTATGGTTTCCTGGGAAGAAAGTCATGGGAGTAAAGCTTCTCTTCTAAGAAGGATATTGATGGGATTCTGACTCTCGTGTTTTGTAGGTGACTAGATTTTTTTGGTGGGTATTTTTCTACAAGTGATGTTTCCAAATACAAGTGTTTCTCATCATTGCGCTGTGCTCTCCCTGAGCCTCTTCTGATGTGCCTGTTTTTGTACTCAAGCTCTCGTCTGTTTCTCTCCTCTTAATACACAGTTTGAGAATGAAAAATTCCTGTCTATTCCTCTCCTTTTAATACATCCTAGTTTTCTTTATCTTTGTCCTTCCTTAATCTTATTTACACTAGCGTTTATTAGCTGTTTGTTTATATGGTATCGGGAGTTGTTTTCCTTTTAGAAGGAATTTATCTTGAAGATCACTTATTAAGGGAATGACTCTTACTGGTCTTTCCACAAAGTTTAGAGGGTGAAACTCACAACTATTTTCCTGTTCTCCACACATTCATAGGGAAAGTGCGGAGAAGCATAACTTCGATGTCTTCTTTTAATAATTAAAAAAATATAATTTGCCCTATTTTTGTCTCTGAATACTTCAAAGCTGTGACTCATAACTTGAGCATTCTTCCTCTCCGTCTGCCCCGCAGCTGACAGGGTGGGCACGCTGGTTGTAGGCCTTGGCTTCCTCTCCACAGTCCTGAAGGGACAGGGGCCAGCCATGCGGTCATTCCGACACCAGACACTGTGAGCAGAGTGTGGCTCTGTTTTCTCTGGCGAATTAGGAAGATGGACTATAGGTGACATTGACAAGGCAGGTTCCGGTTACCAGCTGCTCAACTCGGGGTCATTTCGGTTCCCGGGGGGCCCCCAACCACTGCATGAAGTAATGTTTCCTTTGTCTTTGGTAACACTTCGAGTTACCAAGTTCTGGACCATCAGATGAAAGCTAATTTTATGATTGTTAGTTCCTCATTAAAGTAGGTCATATGCAGAGACCATAAGGAGCATTTTCAACTGAGATTCTCAGGTCTCTTTTAGGAATAAATCCAACAAATACACGCGACTTGCTAAGCAAATTAAAGATTTTTCCCTTAAACACAAATCTTAGTTCTCACAAATGGAGCCAACACAGAGTTTTATAGCTAATTCTAGATAACTAAGAGGCAATCTTCCCTGACCACCCACTCTCCTACTTTGAGTCTTCCCATTAACTGCCAACTGATTTTAGTGCTGTCTCTATTACCACCAGCATGATGATGGAGGACAGGTGTGATGTCTTCGGTTTCGGGAAACTTTTTGTTTTGCTGTTGCTGTTTCTTCTTCTTCTTCTTCCTCGTTTCTCCTTCCTCCTTCCTCCTTCTTTCTTCTTTCTTCTTTTTCTTCTTCTTCTTCTTTTGATACAGAGTTTTACTCTGTTGCCCAGGGGAGAGTGCTGTGGCCTCAGCCTCAGTCTAGCTCACAGCAACCTCACACTCCTATGTTCTAGTGATCCTGTCGCCTCAACCTCCCAAGTAACTGGGACTACACATGCCCACTACAATGCCCAGCTAAATTTAGTAGAGACAGTGTCTCAGTTTTGCTTAGGCTGGTCTTGAATTCCTGAGCTCAAGTGATCCTCCCACCTGGGCTTCTCAGAGTGCTAGGGTTATAGGTATGAGCTACCATGCCCAGCCCAGGGGCACCTTGGTTTTACAAAAATAAAGAAATGAGAGAGCTCAAAAAAACGGCAGAACTGATATTTTAGATTATTCACAAATTGAAGCAACTGCCTTTCAAACATTAATGACTCTGCATGAAGTTATTCTGTATTTATTTTGTCCACTAAATTCCCTTTTGGATAAATACATAAAAAAGAGGATGACTTCATTGTTTAAAAATGATACTAGACATAATTCCCAGAAACTATAGCAATTTTCTTATATTAGAAATACTTGCTCCTCAAACAGCATTTTGTTAAATCATAACTTACTGCAAGATATGAAGATGTAAAACCTCCTAATTGGTTATGAAGAACATCATACCCAATGTCCCCCTGGGGCTGCCCTCCCGTTTTATACCTCAGAAGCCACATCTATGAGTATCACTTAGTCTCAAACTTGTCCCTACTCCTTATGACCTAGCTCTTTAATGATAACACCATCCATTCAACCTCCAGCCTGTACTCATTGGATAAACAGAGCTCCAGGGTAGCTGGAAGATTCCTTAAGACCAAAATAAATATGCAAAGACCCGTGACTACATTTGGTCATTTGATCTGGTGGATTTCTAGAAGGTTTTTAAAACTAAAGTTAGTATGATTTTTTTTTTATTTTGCAGGGAATTCTAATGTCTATGAATGTACAGTGTTTATAGCAGGAGAAAATATTAGCTATTGCAGTAATATATAGAAATAATACATATATTAATTATATTTCTTTTGTAAATATTCTAGGAACTTCGGAAATGTTGCTTAATTTCAAATATGTCTTCCCACATATACATGAGAATATATATATTCAAATGCTTATCATAAGATATTCATTAGTAATATATAAATTTAAGAGCCTTGTATAATATACGGTATTTAGAGGTACCCATCTGTTTATCTAAATATAAGACGTAAATCTTCTTTCCTAAAAACCAAATGATAATATAAAAAACCATTATCTATCCAGAATGTTATGTAAAAACTAAGTCTAGATTTGAAATAAAATGATCTAATAAAGAAATATCTGGGTCAAGTAAAATCATATAAACCACTCACTGTTTGAATGTGCAGGCCTCTGAGCAGCCTGGGTCGAATTCCTCTGCCTCTTAAATGATTTCCCCCCGTAGGAATGAAGGGTCTCAGCACTTCCTCTCACCTCCCTTCTCCTCTGCAGAGTCACTTGGTAAACAGTCCCATTTCCCCTTCACGGCTTCCTTTCTTCCTTTCATTGTAATAATGACCTGTAAGTACAAGAAAAATTACTGTCAGGTAAAAACCTCTTTAATAGATCCTGCAATGAAAATTATAATTACTTTAAAGCAGTAAAATTGTTATCCTAATAGGTAACGCTCAGGCAGGTTCTTCCTAAACACTCTGTTAACTCTTCAATGATATTTTTCTGACGCTCTGAGAGAGTTTCCTTTTTAGAGAGCTGGCGTATAAAATATATCCAGTCTCCCCCTGGAGATAAGAGCCACTTTAATCCCATATTTTAGTATTGTAGGGGTAGATAAGTGGGAAGATAGATTATGTCAAGCACTCAAATTATCAGCTCTCTGAAGAACTAGATAGGGAAAGACATGATTTTCCAGACCTCTCCGACATGTGGTCTATTTTCGCGCTATAGGATAAGATGCATAGACGATCTAACTCTATGAATTAAGGTACAAAACATATTTCACTAGAGTGAATGCATAACTATGACCTCACAGTTGGCTCTTACCCTATTTTCTGTTGATAGTGGATTTGAGGAACACATAATACCCACCTGCTGGGGAGCTGAGATGGTCCACTGCTACCTTGTGTAGAGCCAACCCTTTCCTAAAAATGGGAATTAATGTTTTGTTTTTAAATTTCATAGTGTATTGGCACTGCTCTGATTGCTCTATATAGGCCATTTTTTTATTTAATGGAACAACTTATTTTTCTACATGTTATCATTTCCCTCACATTGTGGTTGTGGAGTCTGAGGTTTAAGACGTCTAACCCCACTGACAGCTCAGAGTTAGCACTCAGCGCCCACCTCTACGTCACGACTTTATGCTGCCATTCCACAGATGACACATTCCCTGGGCATCTGGAATTAAATACTTCTCCATTGTGGTCTTTGCCTCTCTAGGAAGCCAAAAGAATTTCCTGAAAATACGTAAAACATTACCTTTTTGATATTATGGTGGCTGCTCAAACTGCATACCTAAGGGTACCTGGTAATAATTACTTTATTTTTTATTTTTTTATTTTTAGACACAGAGTCTTACTTTGTCACCCTTGGTAGAGTGCTGTGGTGTCACAGCTCACAGTAACCTCCAGCTCCTGGGTTCAGGTGATTCTCTTGCCTCAGCCTCCCGAGTATCTGGGACTACAGGCGCTCGCCACAACCCCTGGCTATTTTTTGTTGCAGTTTGTCTGGGGCCAGATTTGAACCCACAACCCTTCTTATATGGGGTTGGTGCCCTACCCACTGAACCATAGGTGCCACCCCTAATAATCAATTACTTCTAGAAAAAAATTGTACTATTATCTATCTATAATGAAGATGAATGCATTAACAACTCTGCTTACACTGAATTTTCTGAAGCAGTATTTCTTTTACTTCAATGTAATACTTACTGCACATGGCAGGCTCAGAGGCTGGTGTAGGTTGTAGCCCTGTGGTTTAACATGTACCAATAACATCATCTACTGCTTTGAATATGTCCACTGGGCAAAGGGGATGCAAAGGTGAGGAAGCTCATCCTGGAGGGAGAATAAAACTCTCCACATTTGCTGGCCCCAAACAGACAGACAATTGTTGAAGTTTGATCAGGGAACAGCCCGCTAAACCAGGGACACAGAAGCCTGCTGAAGTGGGCACCTCTGTGAACAAAGGCGTGGTCAGCCTGGCACATTCCTGGAAGTGTGTGGAAGGCCGTGTGCCTGTAGGGATGGTACAGCATAGGTCACGGAAAGTCGGCTGGAATGGCATCAGCACGCTGCGGTAAACACTCAGGGTTCATAACGGAGAGCAGCGGGGGACTGTCACCTAAGAAGGCCACAAAGATCACATTACAATAGGGAAATACTCAGGGGAGGGCGGGGATGACTTTGAAAGGGAGGCGCCACTATCTCTTCGCTTTCCTCCCCAGATTCCTTTGTTGTTACAGAATTGAAGAACAGTGAAGCCGCCTCACCAGCACGGGAGAATCAGCCTGACACAAAGCCACGGTGCAGCCAATGGGACAGGAAGTGCATCTCCTTTCCACCTCAGGAGACAGAGGCAAGGAGGTGGGAGAGGGTGTTCACATGGCCTTCCACCAGCCGTCTCTGCCAGTTAGGTGCATATAATCTAGACGGTGGATCCAGGGAGATACACCAGGAATTGTAGCAGCCACAACTTCAAGGCCTTGAGATCAGCCTTTTTATACTGAGCACTTCTTTCCCCTCCCACCGCATTTTACTGCCTAGATGTTGGTGTAGGAAGGTCTGTTATCTCCATCATCCACATTTGTTTATGCTGTCTCCTTTGATGGGGAGAATATTTAATATTATTTTGACATTTTCCATCTAGTGCCTAGATCAGTGCTTTGCCGGTAATAGAAGGTCTATAATTAATTACAAGTAAAATTGAGTACAATGCGGGGGTACGTGGCACACCTCCTGGGTGAAAGACTCACACACAAGCTGGACTTTTCCTAACAAATGTAGGAAAACGATGTGACCTAATCATATGTGCCCTTCTATAAATCTGAGATGAAAAATACAAGTTTAAACCCAAGCTAACTCCTGACCAAACTCTCAGGGTAATGTGAATCTCTTCCAATAATTTACAGTTTATAGCTGAAAACTGTGCTGATGAAATGGCCTTGTGAGCTGAGGTCAGCAAGGTGGGAGGATGAAAGGAGGAAGCTGAGAAAACTGGAGAAACCCAGTGTGGGGACATTCCCATGCTCTGTGCTGGTTTCTCTCTCTGAAAGAGCACATGGCTTTTTCATTATATATTTCATATGCATTTATATATTCTATTATATATATATTTACATTCATAAGGTATAAATATATATTACATTATATAGAATATATAACACATACAGAGGTACATACATATATTTACATGTACAGACACACACACACATATTTAAAATTAGCATCCAAACCTCTGTCTTTCGGTGTATGCCATTAGACTAGCATTTTAATTATTTATTTTCAACACATTTTCTGTCCTATTAACGAAAGTTACACTGACAAGAAGGAAGGAATCAATGATAATTAAAGAAAAAGAAAAATATGAACTGTAGATGTCAGCATTCTTTCTCTTCCTTTTGTCTATTTGCCTGACTTTATCTTCATATAACCTGTCGCCTTGTGCTGCAGGGAAATCTCCCGTAATTTTTTGAAGTCACGCAATTTATGAAACATTCTGCCTACTCACATCTGCCTCAGATACACCCCCTCACACACACAGGTGGGAGTGGGGGGAAAGAGAGAGAGACATTTTTCTTTCTCTCTTCTCCGTGATCCTGGGTTTATCCTTCCTTCCGCCTCCTCCCCCTCCCTTTTACCTGCAGGCTGTGGTTATTGAGCACGTTCTGTGTATCACGCTTTCTGTGTGTACTTTAAGCATTTGAAATCAATTAACTAATTTTGCTTATCTTGCATAACACTCTTTTGTATGAGGGATGAAGACACAACTTACGTCTGTTTTTATTTTGTTTCACGTGATATAATACATCCTGCAGAGAGCACCCGTGTAATTATATATCTGATAAGTGCACCAGAATGATTGACAGCAGGAATGTCTTTAAAGATCTTTGGGTCGTTACTCTAGCCCCAAACATTTTGTACACGTTAAGTTGCAGTTATGTGGAAGGGATTACGAATCCTTCATCGGCACACATGGTGCAGCATCTCCCATGTTTTTCATTCTATTACACGCTAATTGAGATTTTCAAGCCATAATTCTGGTCATTGTTTGTAAAGACAGGGCTCAAAATATTGCCATTAATGCTAGACAAAATTGTTTTTTGTCATCTGCTTTATTTAGAATAATTGATACAAACTTAACTCTACATATTCCAAATGCACAATTTAATAAATTTTGACATATGCTAACTCCTTTATCACTATCATTTCAGTCTAATAATAAACACATCCATCACTCCCCCATTTTCTCCTGCCCCGTTGTAAACCCTCCTGGTTTCCTCCCCATCCTGAAGCCCCATCCCCGTGGACCTTGGTAAACATCACAGGTAACTTTAGAATATTAAAAATTCTTCAATTATCAAATAGTTGATTTGTTCACATCTTCTGTATTTTTATTGATTTTCTATCTATTTTATCAGTTATTGAAAGGGGACATAAAAATACTAAAACACTTGTCAATAGTTCTTTTTTCAATTCTATTCAGTTTTATTTAATGTTTTTTTTTAATTTTTATTTTGGTAAGAAACACATAACGTAAAATTTACTGTCTTAACCATTTTTCAAGTGTTAAATCGAAAAGGTCAATTAAGTTCAGAACCTCATCCTAGAAAAAGTGCTGCAGACTTCAACGCTTCAGGTTTGATGGTTCACCTTTGGGAGGCTATGAGCCAACATCAGCACAGAGTCCACCCTTTGATGTCCTTTTTCTAGGGTGTATTCATGAACTTAATTGTCAGACCCCCTGCAACAGTAGCCCTGATGACAATTCCAGAGAAGAGTTCCAGAATTGCTTTGAAGAGTGGACTAGGCACTGGTGTCCCCTCCTTCCCAAGGCGGGTCCTGGGAAGTGACCAGAGTGACATTCAGCCATGAGGTGTGAGGTATGGAAAGCTTTTTCTAGGATGAATTTGGAACTTAATTGTCCCCCCACATACACACACACAAATACACACCTCCAGTTCCATCTTGTTTTTCTTTTTTCCTGCCTGGTGCTTATTATGATAAGTGTCTAAAAAACCAGGCAGAGAAAGACAAATATTGACGATTCTCACTCATTTGTATGTTGGACCTAAAAATAAAAAAAATCACATCTCATGAAGGTGTAAAGTGGTGGGTACCAGAAGCTAGAGTAGGAAGGAGGGAAGTAGGGATGAAGTTGGATAATGGGCACAACATTACTTGGGATAGAAAGAATAACTTCTATTATTTGGTAGCACATCAGGAAAATTTTACTTAACCCTAATTTATTATATATTCAAAGTAGCCAGAAGGGAAGAATTGTGGTGCTTCCAACACAAAGGAAAGATAAGTGTTGGAGCTGATGGATATCCCAGTTACCCTGGTTTGATTATTGTACGTTGTATGCTTGCCTGAAAACTTAATCTGTAACCCCACAATATGCCCAACTACAACATACCAAAGTAAAAAATACATTATATATATACAGGGTGGCCATAAAGTTCGTGTGTAAATTGCAAATACACACACACACAGTGTATTTTATAGGTAAATGATAGTGGTTCTTGCTTTTTATGCAATAGACCATCTTTCTATGGTCATTGAGGTATTTAGACCATTTGCATCAATGTATCAGGCATATCTTCTGTTTAACACTCTTATGTGGCTCTTTGCTTTCAGTTCGTGCCGGGTGGTTTGCTCTTGTGTTTTTGGATGTTTGTTTTTAAACTTTCTTCTTTTTTGTTGCTGTATTTTCAGATTCATCGCATATCATTTTTATGATCCCATTTTTATCTCATTCTTTTCATTTAATAGGTATAATATTCCATTAAGTGATTGTAGTTGGTTGTTTTAGGGTTTATAATATCCAACTTCAGTTCATCACAGTCTGAATGATGTGACACTGTGTCAACTCAGGATGAGAACTTGTAACATGCACTTCCTACTCCTCTCTCACAAGTTGTGCTAGTGTCACATGTGTCCATCATTTCCCCTGTTAATACATTGCATAGATCCACATTTCCAAGTATTTCATTTTTCTCCTACTGGAAGACTTCTTCTAATATTTCTGTTGGTGAGGTCTGTTGATAATGAATGCTAACAAGTTTTGTATGACTGAAAATTTCTCTATTTCATTTTTTAAAAACAAATTTTTCCACATACAAAATTCTAGTCTAAGTATTTTTCCTTCAGCATAAAGAAAGGTCACCGACCTCTCTCTCCGCTCACATTGATTCCAACGATTAAATTATTGTCATTCTTTTTTTTTTTAAGTAACAAGTCTTTTTTCTCCTCTCTGACTTAAGATTCCTCCTTTACCACTATTTTTAGAAATGATTTTGTTATATTTTTACATTTCCCTCATTTTCCTTTTGCTTCGTTTTTTGAAATTCTTGAGTCTGTAAGTTTAAGGTGTTTATCACGCTTGAAACATTTTTGATTATTTTTTAAACAATTTTTCTGTGCCCACCCCCACTTTCCTCTTCTTAAAGAACTGCAGGGGCATATCACGTAAAGTCACCAGGAGTTGTTGTCGTTCCAACTTTTTCAATTATCTTCTTTTTCTGAGTTTCATTTTAGATTGTATTCATTGCTGTGTCTTTAAGTCCTTTTGAGTAAAGTCTAATTGCTCTTACTCCTATCCTGTGAATTTCTCAGCTGTATCAGTGCAGTTTTCAGCTGGATATTTGATTCTGCTGTTTTCACGTCTTCCGTATCTCCACCTAACTGGATAACATATGATTCTGTTACTGCAGGAACTTCATGTCTTCGTCTACAAATTCCAGCATGTCTGGCAGTTCTGGCTGAGGTTCTTTCGATGGGTTTTATGATGGGTCATATGTGCGTCCTTATATTCACACCTGGCAGTGGTTTTTAAATGATATACATTGAAAGTGCCGGATATTCTATATTCTTATTAACATTCACGACCTTTATTCTTGAATTCATCTAAGTTAACTGGAGGCACATTAAACATTTTAGACCTTCTCCTTGTGATTTTCAGGGGGATCTGGAGCAGTGTTCACTCCAGAATTAATTATTTATCCCTGGTGAGGTAAGACCTTTCCATGTCATCTAACCAATACATAATAAATTATGAGGTTTCCTAGTGTAGCTATTGACAAGTACTCTTCTTTTCTCTGTGTGACTTCAGGGCACTTTTCCTTTCATTTTTTCAGATAATTCTTTTTCTTGCCTTTGGTAGTTTTCTCATGCAAGTGCTGGTTGATACTCAGCTGGGTAGTAAAGAGAACTCTCTCAACCAGTCCATCTCTCCCTCTCTTTCTCTCTCTCTTCTCCTCTCTTAAGCACTGCCCTGAAATTTCTATGTAGGGAACCTCCTCCTTAGTGTAAAACTTCCATAGCATTCTGCTGTGTTCCTCCTGCTCACACCACAACCCAGAAGCTCTTAATGTTGGAAAGTGAGGAATTTGTAGCACTCACATATATTCATAAACCTCTCGGGGACCATGCCTTTGTTCCTTTGTGTAAAGTGTCTTGTAAAACATTATTTCTCATATCTTGTTCCTTTTCTTGGGTTTTTGCCCAGTGAGAGGGTAAATTTGCCCCTTTGTAATTTATCTTGCGCTAATAGATTTTGGAAAGCTCTTTTGATATGGTTGTTGTTTCTTTTCTGATGAAATGGTCCGTTATAGATAGATAACACCATGTCTACAGCCAAGATATACTTTTGTGCACTTTTTAAGTATTTCACGACTCTCTTGATTAGGTAATGAATCTGCATCTCATTCTGGATATGAATATTTGCAACTTTGAAGGTTACTTCATTTTGAGGACAGCAGAAAGAGGATAATGGCAGGTGTCTTTGAAATTCATTTCAGTGCTTGTGAAGGCCCCATGGGACGTCATTTGCAAATGAGGAAACTGAAGAATAGCTTTATCTTCTAGCTCTTCATGGAGAAAAAATTGGCAACAATGAATTCAGTAGCTTTTGCCAAATAAACGGGCATAAAAAAAGAAATCATGGGCTGTTGGCGCTGGTGGGGGAAAAAGTCATCAAATTTGTCTCTGCACAATCTGCTCATTGTCCTCTAAAGTATTTTTATTTTCTAAAATATACAGGCAACTGAGGAAGAAACACTGTTAGCTTGTTATCTTTTTAAGTGTATTGAAAACATTCCAACATCCAGGAATTTGAAATTGCAGACAAATATGCATGTATTTATTCGCAAATTTATAAGCAACTTCAGGAATGCCAATTCTGATTAATAGAGTTAAGTCATAACTTTTCAAGGCCACGTATTTGCATGGATTTTTTTGAACATCGCCCAATAAAACCATGTCCTCTTATAGGAGATTGGCTTCAGTGTTTTGCCTGTTGGTTGTTGCTGTTGCACCTTTGTGATGAATCGAGAGGTGGAGGTGGGAAATGAGAGTCTTTCTATTAACATAATTTTTTAATTGTCAGTTTCTAAGGCAAAATTAGAATTTTGTTCTTTACTTCTACTAGAACTAAGCACTGTGAGATTCTATCTGAAAACTTAAGTACTTCCTATTGCAAGTACTATTTTGCCTTATGTAATTCTGTTGTGAAAGTCTTGCGGCACTGACTGAGTGTACCTTGAAGTATGGATCTTGATTTATTTAGGCCAGTGGTTCTCAACCTTCCTAATGCCACAATTCTTTAATATAATTCCTCATGTTGTGGTGACCACCAACCATAAAATTATTTTTGTTACTACTTCATAACTGTAATTTTGCTACTGTTATGAATCATAATGTAAATATCTGTTATGCAGGATGGTCTTAGGAGACCCTGTGAAAGGGTCATTCCACCCCCAACGGGGTTGTGACCCACAGGTTGAGAACTGCTGGTTTAGATGAACAACAAAAGGAATCACACAAGAGAAGTTATTATAAAAATAAAAATCTATTACTAATATTTCAGTGAAATCAAGTAGGGTTCAAAGGCTTCACATTTATGAAGTAAGTGGAATGACCTTATTGTTTTACTTGGGAGAATGTTATGTGGTCTTTAATGAATTGAACATAATTAATGCCATAGGTGCAGTGAACAATTAAAAAGGAATGACTCTTATTATTAATGCTCATGGTTTAGCATATAAATTGACAGTGTAAATACAGGACAAAAGTCCATGTTTACAAACCAAACATATTGAAAAAATCGCTGCTCTCTACTCACAGAGAAAGAATGCCCAGTGGCAAATCCCTGAAAACATCAATGAGACTCTGTGAGCTGAAACCACAATGACAAATGTAAACAAATGACACGAAGTTGTCCAGGGGTTATTTCTTCAATTTACTTAAAGAGAAAGTAAGTAAGAAACTAAGACTTAATCGTCACCCATCATGAAAGATAAAGTGCCATGAGGCTTACTCTTTACCCTCCCCCAACAGAGAGGAGGTCTTCATGCAAAGCCTCATGGGTGGCTCTCTCCCTCCCCCCTGCTCCCTTATACTCCTCAATAACACCCTAAGCCATCAGCAGCCACTTGCTTGCAAAATGGTCAAAACCCACTCATCTAAGCTCATGGTCTGCATCTATACTTAATTTGCTTTGCAAGTGAGTTGAGACCAACAAGAAGAGCCTTGTCTGGGTTGGTGGGCTGTTTAGGAGGACAATTTGGTCTTGATCCAAGGTTGCAGCCACTGGGTTCACTATTGGACTACAATGAAGAGGAGCAGAGATACGGGCTAAGTGAGCCCAAGAGGGAACAGACATGACTTCCTAATTCACTTATTGCGTGAGGAGTGCCCAGGGTTCCCAGTCAAGGCAGCCTGCGGGGAGAGAAGGCTGCCC
This sequence comes from Galagoides demidoff, assembly GCA_963574575.1. Taxonomy (NCBI): domain Eukaryota; kingdom Metazoa; phylum Chordata; class Mammalia; order Primates; family Galagidae; genus Galagoides; species Galagoides demidoff. The sequence continues at coordinate 19,722 of CAUYQV010146486.1, forward strand.
TGGTTAGGATAAGAGCTGCACACTTAGTATCTCTACATCAGCTCTGTGTTTCCATCTCTACGTCCACAAACTCTTGACTTTCCAGTTACATACACCAATTTTCAGTAAAGGAATTCACTTTTTTCCTACAAGTAGAGATGAAACAGAGAATCTGTTTCCTAATATAAGTTGTAATTCTGCAAAGGGAGCTATAATTCTGTGTAATATCTTCATTAAAATGTACCATGGTATAAATGCAAATATGTAACAAAATCCAGGGCCCTAAAACACAGTAACCTAAAGACACAGAACGGTGGCGGGACTATGATTAATTCAAGTCAACATTTTTGTTTGTTTTCGTCTTTACTTATTTGTTTTAATTAGTTCCTTTTCCTGCTTCAACAACTTAAACACAGTGATTCTACTTTAATTTTTGTTTTGCAGATTAAGTATCTGAACGTTAATTCTGGGTTTTGAGATTCAATTGAATCATATAGATAGACTTAAGACTATATAATTAAATTACTCTATTTTTATTTGCTTTGTTTTTATTATTTAAATGTTCTGTACATAAGAAAATTCTTCTTCATAAAGTATCTCAAGAATGGAAGAACAAGTGTCCCACATACTCAGTGCTAATTTGAAACACATAGATGAACAATTATTGACCCAAATGAGAGAAAAACAAAGTTAAATTCAAGAAGTGGGGAGGGGGGAAGGAGCTCAGTAAGCCTCCACCTAACCACCTAAGTAGTACACTGTGGGGCTATGTGGCACTCCTGGTTGAAGGACTCAAACACAACTCAGACTTTCCCTAACACATGCAAACAATGTAACCTAATCGTATGCGCCCTTTTATTAACACTAATCTTAGGGTTGAATGGTTGAAGTAGTAATTATCTGTTTCTGCTAAGAGTGTACTATGCAAAACTTATTCCCATTACATTTGGTTCTGGTTATTTGGGTTCCAGCTAGGTAGTGTTCACTATTCAATAAAGGTACAAATCAAATTAAATGTGATTATCTTTATGCTCCATAACAATTATAGCATTTTGGAACCATTGGAGTCACAGCCTTGACTAGGTCCAGATACTACTAGGAGGTTAGCCAAGGTAAACATTTTGCACGCAGAAATTCCCATTAGGAGGACCAGGGAGGAGGAGAGAAAATAGAACTGTTGTTTCACATATTGCCTTTTACAAAATTGTTTTTGAACAAGGTAATTTTATATCAGCTGGATACTAATTGGGTGCAACAGAATTGTAATATGATGTGTTTTAGCCTAGAAAAAGTCCAGAACACTTTTTGTAGTGTGCTTATGTGCCATGTAGCCCCCTAACTGCAGTTATTTCTGAGCAGGATCCCACAGGCTGCAGTGTCTCTGGGGGCCACAGTTTGCATCACCAAACCATACATGCCCATAAAACCTCCACCACTCCCAACTCCAGACGGTGGACAAACCTGCCAAGGGAGTCACTCATTATAAGCTGGCATGCAGACATTCAAAACATTCTAGACAAGTGTTGGGACAACTACTTTTTATGTTTCAGAAATTTGAACTAGGGTTGAAGAGGAAATGGAGCCCTGAGCGGTAGGCAGGGAATCAAGGTGTCTGCTTCCATAGTGACCCGCAGGCATTGAGGGAATGTGGAGATAGCCCAGGGATCGAGGGAATGTGGAGATAGCCCAGGGACTGAGGGAATGTGGAGATGCCCAGGGACTGAGGGAATGTGGAGATAGCCCAGGGACTGGGGGAATGTGGAGATGCCCAGGGACTGAGGGAATGTGGAGATGCCCAGGGACTGAGGGAATGTGGAGATGCCCAGGGATTTCTTTCTTCCCATTCCTACTTTATGACAGTTTCCCTTTCCTGAAAATCCAGCTTTGAGTAAAACCTGAGAATCTTCCTCCTACTCATTGTTGCCATCTTTTACCAGCTGGCAGACCCTCTTGCTCTTACTATTATTCTTAGTGATTTTAACACTTGTGTAGACAGTGCTTCCAACAGCCTGGCCTCTCAGTTGCTCATCAACTCAGCCCTCCTGCCTGTGGTCATTTCCCACATCTGCTCTTAACTGAGGATCAAAGCACCTTTATCTCCTAACACCATCTTCCTAATCCATTCCTATTAGAACCCTGGTTTCTGCCATCCCTTGATGGCCTTACAGAACCACACAACCCATTACTTCCACTCAGTCTTTGCCCTCCCCCTTGTGGAATCTCTCTTTCCTTTATGGAGAATAATTTTCATGACCAATCAGCATAATCATATCCCAGTAGACTCTTGCACTGTTCAACCTCGCCTTTGTCCATCACAGTTACTTAGGAAACCCATATTCTGGTCTAGGAAAAATGCACATTTCTATCTCCTTCATCCTTATAGTTACATAACCGTCTAAAGAACTGGCCGTGGCTGAGAAATGCCCTCATCCATGTGGGAAAGTTACATTTTAAGTTCATGATCACAGACCCCCAGGGGGAGTCAAGTGTAGCCATAGTATGTGTTCCCAGTGTCTCCACCCTCTTTTTCTTGTTTTATATTTATCTTTCTCATCTTTTTCTCTCCTCAAACTTCCAATATCCTCCTCTTTCCTACACTGTACTGGTCCCTTGATTTTTCTTTCAGGGAAAAAGCAGAAGCAGTCAGAAGGGTCTCCCCCAGGCTCCCACTGCCCCTGACTGTGAGTCTGTCCATCTCCTCCTTTCTTGCGCTGTAGGTGCCCTGGCCATTCTCCTCACAGAGGCGCAGCCTCCCCTGTATCCCAAATCTTCTCTTATTTGGCCCTTGTGTACATTGCTCGAATAAGCTGTCCCCTCTCCTCCACAGTAATGTGTTCTTTTCTTCACTGAAATGTTATTGTCATCAGAGTACAAACGTGATATTATTTCTTTCATCTTAAAAAACAAATCTTAAGCCAATTCTCTCTAGCTTGTGTCTGCTCCACTCCCCACCCAGCAGAATACTTCAGAGTTGTTTTTAATTCTATCAAATTCACCTTCACTTCATGACGGAAGGAAGCTATTACTGTAAATGCACTCGCCACCTCTACATTTCTAAAACCTAAAATCAATATTCCTACTCGTCCTTCTGTGCTGCCAGGAGGCCAGCAGTCCTCAGGAGGGCTGAGCATAGGTTTGTGTTTCTGTGGAAGAGGGAGGGATGGTGTGCAGGGAAGAGGAAGAGGACCCACCACTTCCCTGTCCTCCAGACACACACCTCACTAGGGTCTCAAGACACTGCCTGCCCTGAGGGTCCCCACACCTCTCAACTGATTCCTCTTGGTCTCCTTCTATTCATCTTTATCCTTATAATGGTGGGGAAAGCAAAGCCTGCATCCTTGGACCATTTTTTGTTTCTATACCCATTCATGTTCTTGCTAATTCTACCAATCATTTGACCTTCAATGCCTCTCATGTTAAGATTCTGACCTAGCCCTAACTGCTCCCTTGAGTTTCACACTCACATGTTACAGATGAACATTCTGTGTGTTCACAGACTTGTTCTCAGGGCTAGTTAGCTTCCTTAGCTGCTGGCATTTTGAGATTTCAGCTGCTCTTTTACTTATGTATTTTGGCACATGAGCTTGCACCTTGTACATCACGACAGTAACAGGATTGCATTAGATTTCTGACGTGACCTCATGTTTCTGCTCAAGGACAACTGGTCTATTCTGTGCTGGACAAGTAATTTCTAATGTGTGTTTCGAATGGTAGAATAAGGACAGAGAAGAGAACGGGATATTCTCTTTATAAAAGCTGTTTTTTTCCTATTTCTACCTCTTTTATTTTAAAAACACATTTGTGATTTTTCTGTTATTGTTTAAAACCTGCTAGATGCGATGCACCTGCTTACTGACTACATTACTATTGCCATCACCCAACTCATTGTCTTACATTGTGTGCTTAGAATAGCCTGCACCCTGTAGACCAGGAATCGTCAAACTATGGCCCACGGGCCACATACAGCCCGCCTAGGACATTTATCCCACAAACTGTGTATTTTGCCGTACCTGCCTGTCCTGCTTAGCAGCTGACTCGTCCCAGGGCCCGCAGTCCGGCCCTCCAACGGTCTGAGGGACAGTGAACTGGCCCCCTGTTTAAAAAGTTTGAGGACCCCTGCTATAGACAGTCACAAGCGTCCGTCCTACATAGCCCATTCATGAGGGGACAGTAGAGGGAGGGTGATGGAAAGATGCCAGCCTGAGAAACCTCCTCACTCCCCTCTGTACCAACGTACCTCGCAAGCCCCTCCCATAATCCTTCAAGCCTTTCAGTACCTCCAGTGCACTAACTTCACCCTGCTTTGGGTGTCCCTGTCCCTGGCAAGTGTTCCCCCCCTCACATGAATCTCTACCGTGCAAATCCTCACAGCTTTCTTGTCCCTTTTCCGTCTGGTGAATGATCCTAGTCAAACACCACCCCAGTTAAATTAGAATGGGGAAATCTGGCTACAGAAAACAAAGTACTAAACTATTCTGATGGAACGCCTTCAAGATTTCTGGTCAGAAATATACCGTACTTTGCCGTGTATGACGCCTTCAGGTGGATAACATCACCTATGTCTCTGGACCACAATTTCAGGAAAAATAAAATCTTATGTTTTAATTTTTTAATTCAACCTTTCATTTGCTCTTATTTAGATGCTTGGTTTTTTTGTATTATAAAAAAAATAGCATTAATTTTTAACATATTATGGTACAAAAAATTTTATGTAACAAATAGTGACATAACTCAAGTACAGATATAAGGTGAAAGAAATTGTGAGTACTGATAACAAATTTATGATATTTACACATGATAGAAAGCCAGAGCTCTTCATCACTGTCAACACCACATATCAGAAATACTGCCTTCTTCAATTTCTACATTCCCAGTGTCTTCTGAAGAGTCAATTTCCTCATCCTGCTAAATTTCATCATCCTTGGCTCTGTCCATAGCACAGCTGATGCCGCATTTTCTAAGGAGATTTCACCATTCCATGATCTTAGGATCCAGTCACAAACATGGGCACTGGATGTTTTCTTTTTTCTTTTTTTCTTTTTTTGAGTTTTTGACCAGGGCTGGGTTTGAACCTGCCACCTCCAGCATATGGGGCCGGCACCCTACTCCTTTGAGCCACAACACCACCCTGGATGTTTTCTTGATTCTGCCTCTAAGTGTCAAATCATTACCAGGTGACTGTGTCTATGACATCCGCTCTTCCTTCATTAAGGCCTTAAAGGGCTTGTTTGCTGTCACATGGAGAAGTTACAGCTGGCAGATTAGCCCACTAGGTATCACAGCAAATGGGGTTTTCAAGTCCACTGCAATTGTTTTAGCACTAGGTGTAACATGAGCTTTCATTGCAAGTCTGGCATAAGTTTAAAAAATCGATTACCATAGTCAGGGGATTATTTTGCATATGGATATCCTTCTTGCTTTCTAGAGTAATACTTTTAAAACATAAACATAAATCAAAGAATTAAAAACATTTATATAGATATAAATTACTACTGCCCATGTACAATGAATATTCTTATTTTTTTTCTCAAAAATTTGGGCCAAAAGGAGGCATTATACATAGCAAAAAATGGCCAATATATAGATACATGCATGCACATACACCCCTGGCTAGGACCAACACCCTCCCCTTAACTCGGTCCATCATTCATTAAAGAACAGTCTCTCAACTTCCACTCACTTTTCTGGTCTCCAGTGTCTTTCCTTTAGTCTCACTCTCAGCTGCTGGCCTAGCCTCTTATTTCACTGAAAAAGTAGGAGTGTTTAGAATAGATCCAGTAATTGCCTTTTCACCAAAGCTACCAGCCCGTGTGTCTCTGAACCATAAACACTCTATACCTTTGCTTTCCAAACAACAGGTGAGCTGCCTGTCCTCTTACCCAATACTGTGTGCCGAGTAGGTTCCATCCCTTTCTGGCTCTTGGAGGGCTTGGCCTTTGAAGTTTTCACTTGCTCTACTATTTCCCCAAATGTCCTTTCTTTTATTCCTTATTCTATCACTAATTCATTTAGTTCACTGCCACAATGCTATTTTTAAAGGACTATCCTTATTCAGTTTTTTAATTAGAGGGTCATCCTCTCTCCAGGAATTCTCTATTTACTTATCTTGCTGTATTTCCATTCTGTTGACTTCTGACTTCCTGTAATCACACACACACACACACACTCACATACACATTAAGTCCCATCATATACTCTGTATTTCTTATCTCCTCAGTAGTATATAAACATCCGGAAGACCTGAAACTTGACCATGTTCAAGGGTAGTTCAACGGACATATCCGTATAATTTTTTCCCTTCTATAAATTTGTTAAATGAATAAGGAATTATGTTTAGTTCTATGTCATGAGTCTACCAAATATTTTATTGTAGCAGGGTACTGGCAACCAAAATTTAAAAAGCTCCCATACTAGCTGATCCATGCTGTTTCTCCTCTCCTTACACTAATAAACTTTAGTTTTACCAAGGTGAGTTCCAGCTGATGTGCTGTAATTCTCCCTGAAAACTTAGCTATATATTTAATTAAATTCATTATAACAAAAAGAAATCAAACTAAAGATCTGAATGTTCTCAGTACCCTGACAGTGCAGCCCCAGGATCCATATATGGAAGAATTCTAAACAGTAAAGTAATTTACTTTGTGAGGATGTAACTGTTTTCAATGAGTCATGATCAAGGTCATGTTCTACACCTACATGGGAGGTGAGGTCTAGCTGAGAGAATCCTGGAGACCAATGTTTAAATTCAGACTTGTCTTCTGACATGTGCATTTTGGCTAGCTGCCATTTCAGATGTGCCTTTTTTCCTATAAAATAGAATAGTGGACAATGTGGTGAATAGATTCTGGGTCAGCCCTTGTGTTCATACCCTCTATTTTCATTGCCCCTGAGTGCAACTAAGACGATTGACTTATTTCTAACCAATAGAATACTGAAAGTGTCATGGGATATCATTCAAATGATTAGGTTTTATGCGGGATTATATAAGGCTCCATCTTAGGAAACTGAAGGGAGATTTTCTCCTTGCTTGCTGGATACAGCGAGTATCTATGTTGGGAACACCCCGATGACAAGGACCAGCATTTCCTCAACAACTAGGAAAAAGGTTGGGCCCTCAGTCAAGCAAATAAAATCTGCTCAAAAAACTGTATTAGATTAGAAGCTGATTCTTCTGTTGTGGAGAACAGAGCCTATGTGACACCTGGATTGAGTATACAACGGTGTCACGAGATAAGTGATCTCTGGACTCCTGACTCATAGAAACCATTTGAGAATATGAAAAGACATAATATCCAGGTCTTTCTGTATTTCTAATTATGATTGAGATAGCAGTGTTTCAATTGATTAAGAGAGATCAAAATATAAAAAGTATTTGTTTTTCCCTGACTCCTAAAACTAACAGCAATTTTTGCTAATGTAGAAGACTTTATTTTAGACACATCTTATACTCATCATGAACTTTTTGCCTATTTACATATGGGATGACTAACTTTCCTTCTAGATGCCACAGAGACAGTATATGAGTTTTTGTTTTCCTTTTGCACCTGTCTTGCACTTGTATGCCGTGGTGTCTTAGCAAATATCTACAGAAAGGAGGAAGAAAAGTCTATGTCCTCTCAAATACTGCTGGGAGTAGACTCAACCCCATTGCCTATTTCTTCTTGATCCTTTATAGATCTTATGTGGAAGTTTTTGTTGATCACCATCTCTGTCTCTGATCCATGAAAGTACAGTAGAATCTCTGTAAGTTGACCACACAATGGACTATAGAAAGCTGGTCAACATACAGAGGTGGCCAACATAAGGAACTATGCCTACTGTACTGATACATACATGTGATGTTTGGCTAGCCTATGAAAATTAGGTCAACTTAAGGAGGTGGTCTGTGTGGGGAGTGGTCAACTACAGAGGGTCTACTATACAGGATGGCAGTGATTCATTTAGAGATGAAGACAGTCCAGCAGATGATACGTCTAGGGTAGGACAGGAAGCTGTGGTTGTGGGCATGTTCCAGAGCCAATCTGGCTGTGGTCGTTTCTCATAAAACTTTAAACACACAGTTAGAAAATTTCTCCAAACCTCATATTTGATAAGATCTAATGGAAGCACTAAACAGTCAAGAGCAGTGCGCACACAGATTTGTTTTTGGAAGCTGCTATTCCCTTCCACCTCCACCACCAGAGACATCATGTCTTTGATGTCTGTGAGTGTTACAGGAAATCTAAATTTAACCCTAAAGATAGGGAAGATGTTAAGAATTTATTTTATTCTCTTTAAGCAAAGTGTTCACATTCCAAAGTAACGTAGAAACAGGACAATACATTTTCCTTAGAGAATTGTCAAAACTTCTTAGTTTTACTCTTTTTTGCTTTTTTTTGTCTCCCCACCTTTCCTTCTCAATGGAGAGAATGAAATATGATGACATATGTGTTTTTATCCCTTTACTTTCATTTCTGATACAGATATATCCTGGTAGACATGTAAGAAATATATTTCTCTTTATTAGTAAAAGTTATAAACAAGGAATGTTGTATAAAACTGGATAATGGAATCACTTTTTGGAAGGCTAACAATATGCCATCTCTGAAATGGGGGGAGATAGCTGCCCCCCGTGGCTGGAATCACATTGAACCACTGGTGAGGAGACCTAAGCTAGATGCGTGCTCTCATGGAGATTGGATCTTGATGGTTCATTATATTAGTCTTGCTATTTTCCAAATTATTAATAGAATTCATTTAACTTTCTGGGGAAAAAAGCAATACTAAATCATCTATGCTTTACTTGAAAGCACCCAATGATTGCCTCCAAATGGAGACTTCTGAACTCTGGTGTTACCATGGTAATAGTTGAGTCTCAGAATTGGTTCACTTTTCCAAATCATCCAAATGTTCCTGATTTAAAATGTCATGAGTAGTAAATCTACTTTACTTTGCTTTAAAATGTGTGCAGTAGTAATTCAGAGAAGTATCAGGCCTTTTATTAGCCTCTAAAAGTCTAGCAGTCCTAAAGTGTGAGTGTGTGTATATATATATATAATTATTTCCCAAGTTAAATTTATACATAAACATACATATATTATACATAATTATATATGTGTGCATATATATATAAAAATATATGTATAAAGTTATTTCTTAAGTTCAACTACTTGGAAGGCAAAATGGGTCAATGTACATCTGAAATACAGTAAAGATACACAATATTTTTACATTTATTACTTCCTGTGTCTGCTCTTTTCTGTGTTTTTATGATGCCTAATTAGAAGCATAGAAGAAAATTAAAGTAAATGGTCTCAGCTTCCATTTCCACTGCTTATAAACCTCTTCAACACTGTTAAAGTCCCAGAGGAATAAGGATCATTTCATCTTCCTAAGGATATAATAGCTATATTCCCTGGAGCTGCTGAGAATAATTTTATAAAACAGCATAATGTAGAAAACATTTTTAATGTATTGAAAATATGGCAGAGGAAGTACTTCAGCCATATGTAGAATTCACGCAGATAAATCATGTCGTTTCAGGCTGTTAATTAAGTCTGCTTAAAAGCTTTTTTCTATTACTTAATGCATCTTTTGAAATGAAGAGAAAAATAAACTCATTGACCAAAATGTGTTAATATGCAGTTAATTTAAGAGAAAAAAAAATTTGAATCCCTATATATCTTAAATTAATTACCTATGCATACAAGGTCTTCCTTTCTATTTGACAGAAATAGCCAATTATAATTTTGTATTTGAAAAGCTGCTCCCTTAAAATATAGAGACTTCAAAATTTATCCAGAGCAGTATGAGTATTTCTTAAAAGTTTACCCTGGAAAACTCGTCTTCCCTTTAGCTGGCTAGCAACAAATTATATCCTCTCCATATCAGTCTGAGGGGTGTAAAGGAGAAAAAGGAATGATTCCATTTTGTTGTTAATTTTTTAAAAACATGTTCAAGAACCTGATGAAGCTATGTTCTTTAGAAAACTCAAAAACTAGAGATCAATGTGATTTTTGCTAAGCTCCTGTCACCTTTTTGGGAAAGATCATTTTGATCTCTTATATGTGGTGGAATAGAAATGATCACATTAAAATATATTGAAATAGGTATAAAGAGCCATTTTTGCAATAACAAAAGGGAAGACCTCTGCTCAGATAATGGCAGGTGTCCAATCTGGACAAAGGGCTTGATTTTTCTCTTCAAAAGGTCGTCCTTCGCTTCCTTGGTGGGAATTCCCTGCCATGTGCAATCTGGTGGTCTCTGAAGAATGTCTCTCCTCAGCTCAGTGAGTCAGGAGAGAGAAGATGATCCATGATGAGCAGCTATTCTGGCTGCTGAAGCCAATACTACGTCCTCCATCCATCTGACGGGGCCTGAGCATCTGAGCCATATGGCCACAGGCTCCACATCCACAATGTCCAGACCAGACCGATCTGGATCTTTGGTCAAAGAAAAGGTCACAGGGAAATTTGTTTTTCAGACTTTTCACTTTGCACAATTTTAGAATTCTCTGCTACCTAGTATTTTGGTTTGTAAATAGAAAAGTTAGAGAAACATCTTATTAATAGGAGAACAAGAGGAGAGAGTTTCCTTTCAGGTGATTGCATCTCAGCTATCAAGTTTATTATGCTTCATATGAAGTATTTCTAAATGGCTATCTTTATTTAATTATCACATATTCTTGATGGAGGAGGAAACTGAGGCAATACCAGGGCCCATGATTAGTCCAAGGGAAAGTCTAAGGCACACACCTGCTGCTGGAAGGTGGCCGTCCAGCCACAGTGACAAAATTTCTGACAACTCCATTGTATTCCTCTTTATTCACCAAATAACCTAATTGGTTTTTTAAAATTTCATTTTATTAAATAGGTCTGGCATAATTCAGATCCAAATTTAGTTCTTCAAGCCACTTTTACAATATGTTAATTGGATATTAAAAATCACCTGGGTATTCTCCAAATGTTTGCATTGAACAAGCATTGACAATTATATGTGAGATACTCTGCTCAGTCAGAGGTGAGCAGCTGCCATAAGGCAAGTGCCTCTCCCGCCTCCACTGAGCTCCTGTTCTGACAGGGAGACTGTCAAGAAGTAGCCCTTGAGGGGGTGGTGGTGAACATTTCAAAAGAAGCAGCACAGATTGGTAAGAGGAGAAATAGCAGGGATCCTTGGAGGAAAGGCACGTAGCAAGGCCTGAGCTGATGCTGAGATTGTGTAGAAGAGTGTGTAGCAATTAAATGGTCAATGTTGTGGAGAGCAAGTCATATCCCAGGATGTAAAGAAGGCCAATGCAGCTGAGTGAATAGAGCAAGAACTGACCCAAGATGGGAGTGCTCAGGAAGCAGAGCCGGATGGTAGAGGGCCCATCATCAAGGGGAGAATTGGGACCTCAGTGGGTAAGAATTAGGCTTCTGTATGTAGGAAGGGTCATGCTCCAACTACAGGTATTAAAACAGTGGTCCCCAACCTTTTGGTAACAAGCAACAGTTTCACGGAAGACAATTTTTCCATGGACCAGGGAGAGGGAAAAGTGTGGGAATTATTCAAGCAAACTCCACCTTGGATCATCAGGCATTATAGTCTCACAAGCATCACAGCCCGGCTCCCTCCCATGCACAGTTTACAGGAGGGTCTATGCTGCTGTGAGAATATGATGCCCTGTTTATCTGACAGGAAGTGGAGCTCAGGTGGTGATGGAAGTAGCAGGGAGTGGCTGTAAATACAGATGAAGGTTTGTTCACTTGCCTGTGTCTCACCTCCTGCTGTGCAGCTGATTTCCAACAGACCATAGGCCAGTAGCAGTCCATAGCCCTGCAATGAGGTCCACAGTATTAAAAGATCCCTCTGGATATGATTTGTGTGAGAAGGTCACCACTGGAGAGATCGTTGCAGTTGTTGAAGCTCAAGATGTAGTGATTTATCTCTGAGAGTCAACCATGGGGACGGGTTCAGGAGATATTTAATGGGCAGCATCAGTAGGGCTGAATGAACAGCAGGTGGGCAGCCGCAGGTGTGGGGCTGCCGGGACAGAGCTGAGCTGTATCAGCGGCAGCACTCAAATGATTCTTTCCCAGAATTTTGTATCTCCACACACTGTGCTTATAGAATTGCTTTATGGAACTGTATCCCTTGTCTCTGCACCTAATAGAATAAAAGTATTTTTAAAAATTGTTGTCAGAATGCTTTTGTAACACACCCACACAATTATAATAACTTTTCCATTGTCTATATTCCTTTACTTGTATTTATATCTAACACTATAGTGAAGAGCCCGTTCCCTCACATACAGTTGTCCCACTTGCACTGTGTCACATACACAGTCTGGAAAAAGCCCTGAAAAAGTCCACTTTCCAGTGTCCTGGTTGCTTATATTGATTATAAATGATAGCGTAGCTCTTCAATATTATTGACTAAACATTGGTCACACTTTTCTTGAGTGCCACTCAACTTCTATAATAGCATCATTTGCTAGTTGACTCAATTCTATCCTAAATAATGGCTAATAGAAGGAAATGGTAATCTGTCAGTCACAGAAAAAAATCCACGGCAATCTTCTGATTGCTGTGGAGACAATGTTTTTGTTACTGTAATAAGAATGACCAATATCAATGAAGTGCCTTCTGCATGCCGGGCATAACACATTTAACTCATTTGTCGTCCCAGTAATACTACAAAGAAGGTAATATTTATTTCTCACTTTGGGGATAGAAAAGTGAACACATAGAAATTAAGTATTCTTCCCAAAGTCAAAAGTTAGATAATGGTGGAGACAGTATTGGAAGTGGTCAGCCTTCTCAAGATGGCAGGTTACCAGAAATAGAAAGGGCCTCTCTTTAAGGAGAAACCACCCCCCTCCTTAGAGACCACCCCTCTGTCCCAGAGATGGAAAGCCAAATTTATGATTATATATTTTAATAAGCACATTTTTAAATAATCACATTAACATGCATAGGCCGTGTCTTTTCCCCAGGAAAGTTAACAGGATTCCAAAGATCATCTAAAACTGAATAGCTGCCACTCCTGACTTTAAGTCTATTGCTGCTCAGTAGATAACCTCCCTATCACACCAAAGAGTATCAGTACAGACAAGTAGACCACAAGGAAAATAAGACCCTTGGCAGAGAAGATAAAGAAGTTTATACAAAGCACCTTCTTATAAATGGATGGCTGTCACACAAAAATCAATTTCCTGTGGACCAGACCAAGAGCAAGGCGGGAAGAAAATAAACATGTTTAAACTATTGGAGAATCCATAATTTAAATACAGACCCTTCTGCTGAGTGGAAGTGTGCGCTGAATCCGTTCCAGGGATGGGGAAAAATGTCACGGTGCATTTCAGGAGGTAAGGGAGAGGAAGCTGGGCCAACAGGAACTAATGCATGATTAATGCCGAGTATTTTGAGTTGCCTAGAGCAAAGGAGGGAGGTTGGGGCTGTAGAAAACTAGATCTTTGAAGATTTAATAGATTCCTCATTCTCTGTCAGTTGGTCCTCTCAGATTTTTAAAATGTTAGCTCTGTTTTTCCTCAAAGCTTAGGTTTTTCAGTGATGGCTTTTACATTAAAAAAAAAAAGGTTGGATTTAAACTAATGGACAATAATAATTTAGGGCCAGAGGTGCTGCTTTTATTCAGCAACTAGATGAGGATCGGCAAAGAAGTAGAATTAGAAATGGATTTTTTTTTACAGTGACACAAGTTGTATCACTAGGATACGTTCTTAGAAAGGAAATACTTGAAATTGCTAACATTTATATGATAAATTGGAATAGGAAGAATAGGCAAGAGAGAAAAAAGTGAAGGCAGAGCTCAGTGATGAATTTAAAGTTTACTTGTTAATAGTGGAAGGCAAAATTATGGTTTAATTATAAGGGGAAAAAAGTGTGGCTAATTATTTTTTCTCCATAGAAATATAAAACCAACTGTAAAAAATTCATGAATGAGACACAGGCTTTGGCACTACAGCAGATTCAATGATTTTTGAAATCCGTACCTCCACAAAGAATGCACTATTATTCTGTCTAGACATTGTAGCACAGTACAATAAATAAAGACTGACAGCAACAATATATTTCATAAATACATTACTGGAATTTACATTATTTCTGACTATTACTTTTTCTTGACGACCTTAGGTAAAGCAATGTGTACATCTTCTAAAATGAAATTTATTGATAATGCCATTTGCCAACAAAGGAATAATAATGGCATTTATTTCTCTGAATATATTCATCTTCTCAAGTAAACCTAGGAAATTTGAACTTGGACCCATAGATAATTCATTAGCTTCAGTTCATGGGTTTGCATTCTTAGAGTCTTCACATACATGTAATATCCTACCAGAATTTTTATAAGGTTGCTTCAAGGGATTATTTTTTTTTCCTGAGAGGGTCAAGCTCATATAAAATAAACTATGACAGGTACCTTGTAAAGCTCTCAGTTGACGTGGAGTATAATGACTTCTTTCTGAAGACTTTCTTCTAAAGATGCATTTTTGTAAGGAACCACTAGCAGCAGATGGAAGTTCATTGATACTTGTGCCAACGGGTCTCCATGTTTTTCAGTCTAACATTTCTTAGAGCTGTGGATAGAGAGAAGGCAGCTAAAAATATAATTTGGGAGAACAATTAGTCACTTGCAGGAAATCTATAACTATTCTGGGAAAACAACGTGGTATACACACATTCTGCCTCACAGAGAAGATGGGCTCTGTTATGTTATATGTCATGATTTGCAATTTTATGTGATGTAGACGTGCTTTACTATTTTTTTATTTTATTTTTAGAAATAACTAAAAAAACCCAGTTATTTTGGCTGGAAAACTTGCAGAGAATGTATGAATGCACCCTCTTCTCACCTCCTGCCTGGCGCTTTCCAGCCCTCTTCGTAGCTCTCATCACGTTGTCTCAATGAAAGCTTTCGCTTGCCTCAGACCTACGACATTCTTTCACAAGCACACTTTCCTGTAACAGCAAACCAAGTAAAAAAGCCAGAGAAGCCACACTAGAGGAGTTTGCTTGTTTCCTGAGAGAACTCAGAGATTTCTCTTAGAGATTTTGGAATATTGACCAAGCAGTGAAGTTCTTTGTAACGTCCTTGACACAGCTGTGTGTGAAATGCAGATGGACTCAGGATTCAGTTGACCCACTCCTCAGGTCGCCCTCACACTGGGTATTTGCATATGGAAGCTGTAGTTAAAAAACTAATGGGTAAGTATAAGTATTTGGCTACATCATATGGGCTTCCAACATTTCTCTACAGAGCAATGATTTTATATGGCTTTTTAAAGTATCAGTTACTTGAAGCTACAGTAGATAAAATAAGTCGTATACTTCCATCTTTTCAAATCATGCATCCATACATGTACTACTTATTTCTTGTTAGTGATGAATTTTGAGAATATTCTTTCCAGACTCCACTGTATGGTTCAACAAGTTTGTATATTCTAGGGTTTAAATCTATCTTGATTTTTAAATTAAAACTGTGGCCCAAAATTCTGATTGAGTATGGATGAAAAGATAGGGACACAAGGAGTAGAAAGTCACTAATCCAGGCCGGGCACAGAAGTTCACGCCTGTAATCCCAGCACTTTGGGTGGGTGGATTGCCTGAGCTCAGGGGTTTGAGACCAACCTGAGCAAGAGCAAGACTCCTGTCTTTAAAAATAGCCAGACATTGTGGCAGATGCCTGTAGCCCCAACTACTTGGGAGGGAAGAGAATTACTTGAGGCAAGAGAATCACTTGAGCCCAAGGGTTTGAGATTTCTGTGAGCTGTGATGCCACAGTTGCTCTACTGAGGGTGATGAAGTGAAAAAGAATGTCACTCATCCAAAGAACTCTCACTATTGATTTCCAAAACACTAACCAAAACAAGGGTCCACTCTGAAGAGTGAAGAGAAAATCTGGCCCACGGCCTACTTAAATAATTAAGTCCTGTTGCAACACAGCCCCACTCTGGTAGGTTGGTAGTATCACAAAAATACTACTGCTTTGTCAAGGTTTGGCTCCAAAATGAAGTTAATAATCAATAAACAATCTGGTTAAGAAAAAATTCTGTTAAGACAGGTCTTCTCAGATACACAGGGAAAGATGTCCTGGCACTTAAAAAAAGAACCACAGGAAGATGAATATCCTTTTTGCTAAAATTCTGTGTTGTCCAAGGATGACCACTAGCCACTTGTGGTTCTCGAACTTTGAAATGTGGTTAGTGCTATCCGAAAACTGAACTCTGATTTTTTAATAATTTAAATTATTTAAAAAAAATTTAAACTTTGATATTTAAGGGATGGTTGGATATAAGGTCCGCTATCAATGGGTGGCATAAACCAAGGCTTAGGATGACAAAGGGGAGCAGTGGGGAAAATCCCACATCACGATGCAGTATTGAGCCTCGAAACAAACCAGCCCCGATGACTCTAATTCAAATTCCTCATTAGATATTTATATAATATTATTTATTATTTAGGTTTGGATTTCTATTGTGTTTACTGAAAACTTCTTAACTAATACAGACTAGCTGCTGATTTTATGCTTCCCTAAATTTTCACCCTGGTCTGAGTAAAGTGTAAGCTATTTTTTTGCAAGGGTCTTGACTTCTTTTGCTAGTATATCCCCCAGTGCTTGCAATGCTGAGCACCAGGGTATTCATTAAAAGCAGCCCAGAAGCAGGTCTCGACTCTGTCTGTACATTTTCTGCAGTGTGTTCTGAGGGATGAGACTGCCTTATGACAATAGCTGGTGTACCCAGTAATAGAGGGGAAAGATCTGGACTGTGCACAGGAAGATAACTCTGGACATAGAGAGCTACAGAATTCCCCCAAATGCATGTACTTCCCTCCTTAGTTCTCCTGTGAGACAGAAATTTGATCACTGCCGAGTCATTCAACCATTTAAAACAGTGACTTTCTGTATATCAAGGCATAGTTTTTCCCTAATAAAATGTCACATAGTGATCCAATGCAGAAGCCAAAAGTGCAGCTGCTTTGGGGACAGCAGGTGGTGGAGGCTCAGGCCCTTCCCTCCCCTCTGCAGCTGGTCTGGCTGGCCCTCTCCCGAGGATCTGCAAGTACTTCCTTATAAGCCCCAGGCTTCTTTAGTTCCCAAACCTGAGACCCGTATGTAAATCTGTAACTTACTAAAACACAAAACTATTAAATAAGGTTAATTAAGTATTGTAAGATATTGAGCCTTTAGTTGTGAAATGGTCTACCCATTATAACATGTAAGGAAAAAAAAACTGATAATATGCGCTTAACATTTAAGGCAGTAAGTTTCTCCCTTGCTATTCTTCCCACTAGAAAAATTGGCATGAGGCTAATTGTGAAATGCTTGCATGAGAGCCTGGAATTGTAAAGCACAGTATTTCAAAAGACCTACCTGTTTCTTACTCATTTGTTTCCTTTTAAATATTTCTTTAAACTCCCAGCATTAAAATAATACATAATAAAATGAGAAAAGGTAGGAGAAATTAATACTAATAATTTTATTTAAAAAGTACCACTGTTCAATGTTTGTATATTTAATATTTAATTCTGTGCTTATTTATTTTTCTCTTCTGCAATCATGTGAAATATGCAATGTTGTCTACATGTTAATCAGAAAGTCCATATTTTATAAGCTGAGAAGATATAATTTTAATAATACATATATATCACATGTATAACATATGTGCGTATGTTTCTGTGTATTTTATGGATATTTTTTCTAATTTTTTGTTTTTTTTTCCTTTTTGTGGTGTGTATTTGTTAATTCTTGTTTCCTTAAGAATATGGCATAAATAAGAAAAAGTTGAAGAAAAAAGAAAAACTGAAAAAAAGGCAAAACATTTATATTTTTCTCATCCTATCAGCAATATATGGATTGAAGTTTGAGGCTCGGCGCCTGTGGCTCAATCGGCTAAGGCGCCAGCCACGTACACCTAAGGTAGCGGGTTCGAATCCCCAGGCCGGGCCTGCCAAACAACAATGACGGCTGCAACCAAAAAAAAAAAAAAATGGCCGGGCGTTGTGGCGGACGCCTGTGGTCCCAGCTACTTGGGAGGCGGAGGCAGGAGACTCGCTTGAGCCCAGGAGTGGGAGGTTGTTATGAGCTGTGATGCCAT
>CAUYQV010146487.1:0-12154 GCA_963574575.1 Galagoides demidoff
ATTAAGTCATATATATGTAGATCATGAATACATTTATTCCTTTATGGGATTCAATGTGTTGATTATTTGTACAAATTGGAGTGCTTACATCTTACTAATTAACATAGCTTTCACCTCATTTACTTAATCACAGTGTTAAGATGTTTGTGTTCAATACTTGATAGATTTGACTTGTACCCTTGCAATAAGCTCCATAGATTAACCCTCCCTCTATCTAACCACCCCTTTCCCTTCCCATCCTCCTCCCCTGCCCTCCCTCATCCTGGGCTAGAGTTGTGATTCATCTCTCATATGAAAGTGTGAGTGATTATAAATTGGTTTTATAGTAGTACTGAGTACATTGGATATTTTTTTCCATTCCTGAGATACTTTACTAAGAAGAATATTTTCCAGTTCTATCCACGGAAACATAAAAGAGGTAAAGTCTTCATCTTTTTTTAATGCTGCATAGTATCCCATGGCATACATATACCACAATTTATTAATCCATTCATGGGTCGATGGGCACTTGGGCTCCTTCCAAGACTTGGCAATTATGAATTAAGCTGCAATGAACAATCTGGTGCATATATCTTTGTTGCCAATTGAGTTTTGGTGTTTTGGAAATATACTTAGTAGAGGAATTGCAGGATCAAACAGCTGGGCTACATTTAGACCCCTGCATGTTCTCCAAACTTCTTTCCAAAAGGAACATACTAGCTTGCATTCCCACCAGCCGAAGTGTTCCCTTTTCTTCAGATCCACGCCAACATCTGTAGTTTTGGGATTCTGTGATGTGGGCTACTCTTACTGGAGTTAGATGATGTCTTGAAGTGGGTTTGATTTGCATTTCTCTGATGATTAAAGATGATGAGCATTTTTTCATGTATCTGTAGACGGTGTGCCTGTCTTCTTCAGAGAAGATCCTGTTCATGTCTCTTGCCCACAATGAAATGGGATCACTTGTTCTTTTCTTATTAATAAGTTTGAGTTCCCTGTGGGATTCTGGTTATTAGACCTTTATTAGAAGCATAACCTGTAAATATCCTCTCCCATTCTGAGGGCTGTCTACTTGCTTTACTTACTGTGTTCTTGGCTGTGCAGAAACTTTTTAGTTTGATCAGATCCCAGTAATTTATTTTTGATGTTGCTTCAATTCCCTGGAGGAGGGGGGTCCTCCTCATAATTAGTCTCCCAGGTCAATTTTTTCAAGTGTTTTCCTTGCACTGTCTCCAAGAAGAAGGAAATTTATAGCGTTACAAGCCTTCCTCAAAAGAACAGAAAGAGAGGAAGTCAACAACTTAATGGGACATCTCAAGCAACTGGAAAAGGAAGAACATTCTAACCCCAAACCCAGCAGAAGAAAAGAAATAACTAAAATTAGAGTAGAATTAAATGAAAATGAAAACAAAAGGATTATACGAAAGATCAATAAATCAAAAGTTGTTTTTTTGAAAAGGTCAATAAAATAGATAAATCTTTGGCTAACCTAACCAGAAATAAAAGAATAGATAAACCTTTGGCTAATCTAACCAGAATAAAAGAATAAAATTCTTTGTTGAAGAATAAATTTCATCAATCAGAAAAGATAAAAGCCAAATAATGACAGACTCCTTCAGAAATTCAAAAAATCCTTAATGAATATTATAAAAACTAAATTCTCAGAAGTATGAAAATCTGAAGGAAATAGACCAATACTTGGAAACATGCCACCTTCCTAGACTCAGCCAGAAAGAATTGGAAATGTTGAACAAGACTATATCAAGTTCTAAAATAGCATCAATTATAAGAAATCTCCCCAAAATAAAAGCCTGGGACCAGATGACGTCACATCAGAATTCTACCAAACCTTTAAAGAGGAACTAGTACCTATATCCAAAACATAGAAAAAGAAGAAATACTCACCAACACATTTTATGAAGCAAGTATTACCCTGATCCCCAAACCAGGAAAAGACTCAACAAGAAAAGAAAATTATAGACCAATATTTCTAATGAATATTGATGCAAAAATATTCAATAAGATCCTAGCAAACAGAATCCAGCAACACATCAAACAAATTATACATCATGAGCAGGATCCCAAGGCTGGTTCAATATATGCAAATCTATAAATATAATACATCACATAAACAAAAAATAAAGACCATATGATTCTCTCAATTGATACAGAAAAAGCTTTTGATAATATCCAGCATCCTTTCTTGACCAGAATGCTCAAGAAAATAGGTAAAGAAGGAACATTTCTTAAACTGGTAGAGGCCATCTATAGCAAACCTGCAGCCAATGTCGTGTTGAATGGAATAAAATTAAAATCATTTCCATTCAGATCAGGAACCAGGCAAGGTTGCCCATTGTCTCCACTGCTTTTTAACATTGTAATGTAAGTCTTAGCCATTGCAATCAGGCATGAGAAGGCAACCAAGGGTATCCAAATAGGATCAGAGAAGATCAAACTGTTACTCTTTGCAAATGATATGATTGTATATCTGGAAAACCCCAGGGACTCACTCAACTACAAAACTACTAGAATTGATCAAGGAATAAAGCAGTGTCTTAGGTTACAAAATCAATACTCACAAATCTGTAGCCTTTATATATATGAACAATAGTCAAGGTGAAAAAATAATCAAGGACTCTATTCCCTTTACAATAGTGCCAAAGAAGATGAAATATCTGGGAATTTACCTAAGAAAAGATGTGAAAGATCTCTGTAAAGAAAACTACAAAACTCTGAAGAAAGAAATAGCTGAAGCTGTTAACAAATGGAAAAATATGCTATGCTCATGGCTGGGAAGAATCAACATTGTTAAAATGTCTACACTTCCCAAAGCAGTCTACAGATTTAATGCAATCCCTATTAAAATATCTATGTCATACTTTAAAGATCTGGAAAAATTAGTATTTTTTTATATGGAAACAGAAAAAAATCTTGAATAGCCAAGACATTATTCAGAAATAAATACAAATCAGGAGGTATCATGCTACCAGACTTCAGATTATACTATAAATCTATAATAATCAAAACAGCATAGTACTGGCACAAAAATAGAGAGGTAGAATTGAAAACCAAGAGATGAACCCAGACACTGTCATCTGATCTTTGATAAGCCCATCAAAAATATAAATGGGGGAAAGATTCCCCATTTAACAAATGGTGCTGGGTGAATTGGCTGGCGACTTGTAGAAGACTGAAACTGGACCCACACCTTTTTCCTCTAACAAAAATTAACTCTCTCTGGTTAAAAGACTTAAACTTAAGACATGAAACATACTGAAGGTTTTACTTTTTTTTTTTTTTAAGATTTAAAGTCTCACTCTTGTGCCCTTACTAGAGTGCTGTGGCATCATAGCTCATAGCAACCTCAAGTTTTTGGGCTGAAGCAATCCTCTGGCCTCAGTTTTTCGATTTTTAGTAGAGACGAGGTCTTGCTCTGGCTCAGGCTGGTCTCAAACTCCTGAACTCATGCAATTCACCTGACTCAGCCTCCCGTGGTGCTGGGATTATAGGCATGAGCCACTGCACCCAGCCTTGAATGTTTTATTTATTCATTATCTTTTGAGCTGCTTAGTTTAATGTTTACTTTTAAATCAGGTTATACATATAGTTTAAAGTGCTAAGCCAGCCTTGAGTTTTTATTTAAGAAAATCAACATATGAAGTTCTATGGCTAAAGAGATGAGGGGTAAGGCCCCAATTCCTGGCGTCAGGAGACTGGGGGTGCAGCAGGAGGTGGCTCTCCTGCCCTCTGTTCTCAGCATCAAATGCTATCCTGTGTCACTCATACACCTCCTCCACACTGGGCTCGGCTTTCTGTGTGTGATGCCTGCGTGCCCAGATATGTTACTGTCACTGCCCCCTCCTCCTGCAGCTCCCTGTGGAACTTGACACAAGGCACTTGTCCCAAGCAGCAGGTCCAGGGGTCCTGCTCTGTCTCTGGGGATGCTCTGTGGTGCCTGACTGTGACTGTGCAAACCCACATCTTCCTGAGCCTCCCAGTGGGCTCCACGGCTGCATCCTTCCCATTCCTCATTAACAATAGCAGCCATTGGTGGGGGGTGGGGGTTGTGCTTTCTGAATATGCAGAAATGTCACAGCCACTGGGTGTTCAATTAGTTACAATAAAGCAAAATTTATCTCTGTCAGAAAGGTGCGATAGACACCGGCATGGCTCACTGGAGAGTCTCGCATAGCACCTGCTAGTTGTAAAGTCTGACACCTGTTATTGTGCTGCAATTGTCAGCAGGCTCTGGGCAACTGGCGGCAGGGAAGCGGCGCGGCACAGGTGCACCTCTGTGCGGTTTGTTGTCAGCTGCATTCTGATCCTTCCTGGCCATTAGCGGGATCGGCACTCCTGTGCCTTTTGAGAGCTCACTGTCCTCATCTGCCGGTCAAGGAGCCCAGACCCACTTGTGGGATTCTCTGAAGGTTAAGTAAGTTGGTGCCTGCACAGTGTCAGCACAGGGCTCTCCGGTTCAACCCTCCCATTGGATCGTACATCCAGGGTCCTGTGCCCCCAGCCCATGTAAGACCCACAAGGGCAGCTAGAGCACAGTGAGGACAGGAGAATGAGTTGGTCATGTGTCTAGAATCAAAGACAGACATCAAGTTCAAGTTTGCTGTGGTTTCTTTTCTTGAGTGTTATATTCCTTAAGCTTTGCTGAAAAAGTGCCTTGGCTTTTGTAGGTCATTCCCACGGCGGCAGCTCCCTTGAGCTCCGTGGGATGTGGCATCAGTGTCCTTTCCCTCCACAGATCCCCGTGCTCCTGAACCTGAGCCAGGACCCAGAGGTCAGCCTGCCCGTGCCACCACTCATGTATGCGCTGGCCCTTGGCGCCTGCCTGGGAGGTAAGGGGCTGCTGGGCACGTTGGGGAGGGAACATCAGATTGAGAGCAAATTAGGGAGAGCTCGATGATTTGGGAGTGGAAATACACCTTCAGCTTTATCCGGAGTAATTCCAGAGCCACTCAGGTCTGCTGTGGAGCCCATTACTTCCCACCTTCTGCAGAAAGTGTCTCTGACATCCCAAACCTGCGGAGAGGACAGGCTGGTGTGCTCCCACCCCATGCCACGTGGACTGTCTAGAAACAGACTCCACGAGAGGCCAACAGAGCGGCTGTCTGCCTTGCTCCCTCTTCCTTACGTGGTAGAGGCACAAACAGGTGAGCAAAGGAGTAGGGACTCAAATGGAAGACTGGGAAGAAAGAGTTAAGGATTTCCTTGGTGGTGGGGTTTGCACATTGGAGAAACTGAAGAGTGTCAGAGAGACTGGCCTCTGGTGACCAGACAGGCGCCTGGGCCTGGGAAGTGGTTGTGTTGGGGAGGCTGAGTCGGAGCCCTTCTCACGCTTAAGGAGCCTGATCCCCTCTGGGGACACAAGAGGATTGTGGAGAATCTTGTTAGATGGACACAACAGATATGCTTTACAGTTTTACTCTTGTATCCAGGCAGGCTCAGATAATCCAGCTTTCTTTGTTCTTTGATTGATCTCTGACTATTAAATCAATAACTTTCTGGTTAGTTTACCTTCGTGGTTGCAAAGGGGGATTAATGTCATCCAGTGAAGTTTCTATAATTTCTGGAGACAGCTAATCCACTTAACTCAGTGACTGAGGTCTCCAGTTCTTAGGAGAGCTTAGAACTGTTGGAATAACTCCATCCGAGGGCCAGCCCAGGGTAAGCAGCCCCTCCATGCAGGGCCACATTAACACTGGCATAACAAGTGGCGTCCCAGTACGCCTGGAAGCACATCCTCTGTGAGGGCTTTTGTTTGTTCCACCTCATGAGCATTTGCTGTGACCTGGTATTGTGCAGACCAGAAGCACCTCATCCCTGTCCTGCGTGGGAAGGACAGTCCCCTGCAGCACAGATGGGTGCTCCCTGTCACAGGTGCACCAGGGAGTGACGGGGATGGTCAGAGGGGCTGCTCTGGGCAGGCAAAGGGTGAGATCCCTCCCATGCTGGTAGGACAGGTGAACATGGGGGGATTTCTCAAGGAACACTGTTAATGGGGACTGTTTATAGCTAATACCTAAAATAGGATTAAACACAGACTGACTGAGCACATTCTGAAGCAGGGATACAGCTGAGGTGAATAAAACAGATTCAAAGTTTTTAGATCTTTATTTAATTTTTTTTTTTTTAATTTTAGAGACAGGGTCAAGGGCAGTGGCATGATCACAGCTCACAGGAGCCTCAAAATTTTGGGCTTAAGGGATCCTGAGCCTCCTGAGTAGCTGGGACTACAGGCACCCACCACGACAGGCTAGTTTTTCTATTTTTGGTAGAGACGGGGTCTCCCTCTTGCTCAGGCTGGTCTCAAACTCCTGAGCTCAAGGGATTCACCTGCTTCAACCTCCCAGAGTGCTGGGATCACAGGCATGAGCCACGGTGCTCAGCCAAGGGTTTGGCATTTTTAATAAATGTGGCAAAATATACATGACTTAATATTTCCCACTTCAGCTATTTTAAGCATCTCAGTGTATTACCTACAGTCACATTGTGGGTGGCCATCACCACCACCCACCCCGACTTTTTATCTTCAGAATCTGAAACTCCAGACCCCATCAAACAATAACTCCCCATTTCCCAAGTTTGGCTTTTGAAGAATACTTTAAAAAGAAGTTTTCATTCAGTTTTAAAAATGTCATTTGCTATTTAAATTGGGGTGATTCACTAGGTAGTTCAAAATAAAACCCTATTTTACTGGTCCAAGCCCAGTACTTTTTGATTGCCCTTTTTACTAACAGCTGAGAACAATTCCAATAAGTCTTCAGAAAAATCTGCCTTAGTCTGAGTTTTCTGGGAAGCAGAGGCTGAGGTGAGTTTATGTGCTAAGGATTCTTTGGTAGGTGCAATCCTAGGCAGAAAGACCGAGGACAGAAGGTAGGGTGAACACGGAGAAGTGAGGCAGAGGCAGCTTCCTTGCCGAGGTCGTCTATCTGGAGGCTGTGGACAATCCCGGTGGCACAGGGCAGTGTTAAAACCTGTCATAGTCCTATCTGAAGGACTGGTGTCTCTTCACCTTACCATGGGGGATGCTAGTGTGTACAGGTAATTTTTATGCCTTCTTTTTAGTGGAACATTATCAGTGGTTTGCAAACATGACCTGGATAATCCAGCTTGTGCTGGCTGTTTGATGCAGGAAGTTGCACTAGTTTCTCTCTGTGTGGTGTTCATCAGAAACAGTCAGGAATAGTTCAGACGCCTCTCTTGTTCTGCTCTAGACCATCTCTCTGTACAGGGTGGTCTAGAGGTGCCAGGATAGGGGAAGACAGGTGAAGCTGTTCACAGGTACAGCCAAGCCCATGGGAGTCTCAGCACACGGGGCCCAGGAAGGAGGCTTGGAAGCTGGGACAGTGACAGTGGGTGTCCAGCTCCTCACTTCGTGCATCCTCATGCCCTGGGGGTAACTCAGACCCTGCCAGCGTCTTACTGCTGCAGCAGCCATCCATATCTGAACTGTGTGCTTGTACTCTTACGGTTGTGCAAGCCCCACAGCTACACTGAGGTGCCAGGGAAGGTGAGAGAGAGAGACAGAGTCTGAGCACAGATGTCAGAATTGAGCTATACTGAGCCTAGGTCGAGTGCCTGTCCCCAAATGCTGACCACCGTGGCTCAGTGGGATGGGGGGGCTTGTCGACTTGGCTGCGTGGATTCAGCCTTCCCTGGGTGGGTGTGAGTGTGTGGGGTGGGTCTGAGGGCCTGCTGGGCCAGCTCCGGCCCATGCCTCTCCCAGGCTCTGAGGACTACATGTGTATGTGTATGTGTGTGCCATCAAAAGGGGCTGACCAGGGAGTGTTTTATGGGAAGGAGGCCATTTGGTGAAGAATGCCAAGTCAAGTGGCTCCACCTGGTAGCTTTTCTGTGTCTTTGTTCACTGGTAGGTGCCTAGGCCTGGGGTCTCGAGGAAGGTGAGTCTCATCTGAGGTTGATTCCAGCTCCGAGGGACTCATGTGCTCACCTTTGGCTGTGACCTGCTTGTGTTTCCTCTCATAGCTGCCCCTGGTCCTGCAGTGTCTGTCCATTCTGGTCAGCACTGCGCCTCTTCTCTATCGCATGGGTCAGTGTAGCCTTGTCCAGAAGTGAATCACGGTATTTACAGGCAGTGAGTTTATTTTCTGGTTGTGTGTGTGGGTGCGTTTATGTCTATGTGTTTCCAGGTATTTGCAAAGCAATCACTTTGAGGTGCCTGTAATCATCAAATCAAAGCCTGTGGGTTGATTCGCAGATCGTGGAACAACACAGAACAGAAGCTCACCATCGAGATAAGCTGGGGTTTTATTCTTGAAATTTCGGTTTTAGGTAATGGGACACTGATTGGAGCCTCAGCAAATGTCGTATGTGCAGGGATTGCAGAGCAGCACGGATACGGGTTCTCATTCATGGAATTTTTCAGGTATTTAAAAAAATGCTTTTTAAAATTCTCTGAACTATCTGGTTTCTAAGCTTAGGAAAAAAACCACAAAGCAAACTGTTAAGCCCAGGATAAGCACATTTTAGCATTTAGAGAGACTTTGGTATAGGTGAGGTTAGCACAGGAAAAAACACATTAAAAATGTACTTCTGGGATTAGATGTAACACTGTGGGTGATTCAGACATTCTGGATGATTCAGGTTGTTGAGTCAGGAGCCCAGCAAAGGGCTGTGGGTTGCCAGGTATTCCATGTTGCTGTCTTTTTGGAAAGTCCAGTGGGGCTTGTGCCTTGACTGTCTATGAAGATGGTACATAGCGGGAGACTGCGGCCCCTGCTGCAGCCTGGAGCCGGGTGGTGGTGCCAGGTGCTGCATAGCAGTGCTCCCCATGTCTGCCTGTGTAACACTCTCAGGCCATCTACACAGAGGCAGGCCATGGGGAGGCACCCTCAAGAGGTCTGCACAGAGGTGGAGTCCATGGGGGGCACCCTCAGGAGGTCTGCACAGCAGTGGGGCCTATGGGGGGGGCACCCTCAGGAGGTCTATACAGAGGTGGGGTCTGTGGTGGGCACCCTCAGGAGGTCTGCATAGAGGTGGGGCCCCTGTGGGGGCACCCTCAGGAGGTCTGCACAGAGGTAGGGCCCCTGGGGGGCACGCCCAGTACATTTCTTCCTATTCAGAGGCACCTGCCTCTGGTGCCTGCAAAAGAGGCCCTGATCTGGGTGGGGGGCTGGGTCCACCTCGGGGTCCTGACTGCCTGTGTCCCGCTGTCCAAGTGGCACAACTGCACACTGCAAGCAGGTCAGTGGGCAGAACTGAGCTTGGCAGCCCCTGAAAAATGGTGCTATCAAAATGCACTTCATTTATTTGGTGTTGAGCAAGAATCTTGCAAAGTTCTTTGACATGCACAGGGATGGTTTGGTGCTGGCTAAGTGGCAGAGGGACCAGACCTGCAGCCGGGGGAGGCCATGGCCTTGGCGTCAGGCACTGCTGCTGGGCCTGCTTGGTGCCAAGGCGCCGCAGCAGGGCAGGACTGCAGGCAGTCTCTGTGTCTAATGGGGTTCTGACTTTCGTTGGACTTGCTCTGTTGACCATTTCCATAGTTCATGAGGAAGTTGTGATACTTGGTAATTTTCCTGAGACATTAATTTGAATGACATTCCAGGGTGACATGTGTGTGGGAAAGACCTTGGCTGGTGAGGGGGCTACACAAGAGCCCTGGAGCCCGGCACTTTGCTGACCCTGCCACTCAGAGACAAGGCTCAGAACCTAGTGCTTGCCTGGCAGCAAGACCACCCTACACTGCCACCTTCTCATCTGCGTCCCCAGACAGTGCGGGTCCAGACCCAGAGAAGGCAGGGAGGGGGCAGAGACAAGGGGTAGCGGAGACACAGATGTGGGTCCGCCAGTCCCAGCACCCTCCTGTTTGGGCCAGGCCCCAGATTTCTGGAAGGCTGTCTGTCATTCAGCCTTTGATCTCTGCTTTGGTTGGCCAAGCACCCTGAACAGTGGCCTGTCTGCTTTCTGGGGAACCATAGGCTGTACTGAAGAGGGCAGGAAAGCCTCATGTTGCAATGCCGGCTGGCCTTACAGGTGGGCAAGGAAGGCCTGGTGTTAACACTGTGAAAACATTGAGGGGTTTTAGGGTAACAGTGCACCCAAGTCAGGTCTTTCCCATAGCATCACTTTGGAATGATGACCAGGGAAACTGCCCACCTGAAAGGGTAGGTGTCCCCACACCAGGACATGCAAGGTCACGGCAGGTCAGCTGCAGTGGGCAACACGGGTGTGAACTGGACTTCTATGTAGGCCTCACCTTTGGAGCACTGGGTGTGGCATCGTCTATGTGTGTGTGTATGCTGTTAACAGCAGTGAGCGGCTAGAATGATACTTAGGAACTTGGTGGCCTCAGAAACCTTGGGCAAGACTGCCAGTTGGCCCCCTAACAGCTCACTGGCCCCAGCCTTGTGAGACACGTTATCTTCTTGGATGGAGAGGGTGTCTCTGTGGTCAGCGCAGGAGCTGTGCCTTTGCTGGTTCCGGTTCTTCTCCCAGCTCTGACCACTCTTCTGAATGCCAGGTCCCGCTGTGTGTGAATCAGAGTGGACTTCCCAGGGAATAGCCATCCAATTGTCGGAGGCCATGTGGGCACCATGTGCTGGATTTGCAGTGGCAGGTGCGCAATCTGAGTTGTATCTGACTTATTTAAAAATTTCTTTCCATAGAGGTGGCTTCCTGTGACACACAGCACAAAATGTTAACTTCTTGCTCTATTTATTGCATAAAAGAATAAAATATATAAGTTATCTGTAATTTTGCCACTGAGAAGTAACCACTGATGATAATTTGTTAAGTTTCCTTACATCTCCCTGCCTCCTGGATGATGTGTATTTGTTTTGTAGCAACGCTTCTTAATCACAGTGTGTCCTGCCTTGTGTGTTCTTTACCAGCTGTGGTGAGCATCTCACCAGGCCAGTAATTACCCCTCCAGGGTGGAGTATTGAGGCTGCAGCACACAGATATGTGCCTGTTTCTTTCACCCTGAGGCACTGGGGTTTCTTCCTGCTCTTCACTGTCATATGATAAATATCTTCACAAGTAAAACTTAGTTTCATTTCTGATAATTGAAGATGAAGTTCTGATTTATGACACTGACTACGTGAATGATGTCTTAAGAACCTGGGTAGCACGGGCAGGCCGGTGCCCGGAGACGCTGCCCTCCGCCTGGGTGGCACGGGCAGGCTGGCGCCCAGAGACGCTGCCCTCCACCTGGGTGGCACGGGGGGCAGGCTGGCGCCCGGAGACGCCCAGAGCTTTCCACCCTTGCCACTGAGCCTTCCACTTTAAAAGCTCAGGGTTCCTCTGGCTGGCTAACCATAGATTCCTGTTTTGTTTTAATTAATTCTACTGAGATTAAACTCTTCCTGTTAAGTATTGAGTATTTGCATTTCTTATTTTGTAAACTTTATTCTTATTCTTTGCCTGTGTGTTTCTCTTGAGAGATTTGAATTCTTCCTATTTGGAAGGTGGGGAGGAACAAATTCTGACAGGTAAGTTTTCAGTTTATCGGTGACTATTTTTCAGTTTATCTCTGTGTTTTAAACTTTGCCAAGGATCTTTTAGATACTCTATAGTCAAAATTGATACACATTACCTCTATTTTTAATCTAGACTTTTTTCAGGTTTTGTTAAACAAATTTTATTTTATTTGGGGGGGGGGGTCTTGCCTTTATTTATTTATTTATTTATTTATGTATGTTGTTGGGGGATTCATTCAGGGTACAAAGAACCAGATTACATTGATTGTATTTGTTAGGTAAAGTCCCTCTTATAATTGTGTCCTGCCCCAAAAGGTGTGTCACACACTGTGACCCTCCCTATACCCCTCCCTCCTTCCCTCTCTCTGCTCTCCCCTTTCCCCACCCCCTACCATGTACTAATGTACTAGGTCATCAACTGTCCTCATATGAGAATTGAGTACATAGGATTCTTGATTCTCCATTCTTGTGATGCTTTACTAAGAATAGTGTGTTCCACTTCCATCCAGGTTAATACAAAGGATGTAAAGTCTCCATCTTTTTAATGGCTGAACAGTATTCCATGGTGTACATGTACCACAGCTTGTTAATCTATTCCTGGGTTGGTGGGCATTTAGGCTGTTCCCACATTTTGGTGATCGTAAATTGAGCTGCGATAAACAGTCTAGTACAAGTGTCCTTATAGTAAAAGGATTTTTTTCTTTCTGGGTAGATGCCCAATA
>CAUYQV010146490.1:0-54093 GCA_963574575.1 Galagoides demidoff
CCTCCAACTCCTGGGCTCAAGCGAGTCTCCTGCCTCCGCCTCCCAAGTAGCTGGGACTACAGGCGCCTGCCACAACGCCTGGCCATTTTTTGGTTGCAGCCATCATTGTTGTTTGGTGGGCCCGGGCTGGGGATTCGAACCCACCACCAACTTCATGCCTTTTAATAGTTGAGCTGTTATATTTTCTATAAGAGTAAGAAGTTATGATTTGGCCAGGCACACTGGCTCACACCTGGAATCCTAGAACTCTTGAGAGGTTGAAAAGGAAGGATCGCTGGAGCTCAGGAGTTGGAGACCAGCCTAAGCAAGAGTGAGATTCCATCACTACTAAAAATAGAAAAGTTAGCCAGGCATTATGGCAAGCACCTGTAGTCTCAGCTACTCAGGAGGCCGGGACAGGAAGATCACTTGAGCCCGGGAGTTTGAGGTTGCTGTGAGCTAGGCTGATGCCATTGCACACTCTCCAAGGCTACACTTTGTCTCAAAAAATAAAAGTTACGATCCGCATATCTGAAATGACATTTTAGATGTTCCTCACAGACTTAAAACAGATCTATCCTTTCTAATTGCCCAATATCATGTAGGCAGCTTTGTCTGTCACTTGGGTGGTGGCCATCGAACTTGATTAACCTTTTAACCACTGTGACAAGCCTTGTAGGTGATAAGATAAATCATTGAACTATTCAGTGACTATTTGTTGAACACTTACTGTGTACAAAGAAACGTTTGAGGCACTGAGGATAAAGCAGTGAACAAAATGTATAAAAACCTTTGTTGTCATGCAACTTATATTTGTGCACAAAAAAAATAAAAGACTTACAGCAGAAAATTGGCATGATCTGGGAAATTTTTTAGAAAAACAATCAGTTTTAAAAAGGCAAGAAAAAGGGCTGGATGAGGTGGCTCACACCTGTAATCCTAACACTCTGGGAGGCTGAGGCGGGTGGATTGCTTGAGCTCAGGAGTTTGAGACCAACCAGCCTGAGCAAGAGTGAGACCCCATGTCTACTAAAAATAAAACTGCTGGGCATGTGGCAGGAGGCTAAGACAAGAGGATACCTTGAGCCCAAGAATTTAAGGTTGCTGTGAGCTATGATGATGCCAGGGCCCTCTACCCAGGATGACAGAGTGAGACTCTGTCTCAAAAAGAAAGAAAGAAAGAAAGAAAGAGGGGGAGGGAGGAAGAGAAGGAAGGAGGGAGTCTTGCAATATGTAGCTTTAAAGCTCTGCTGTCTGCCTCTTATAGATACTAACTGTGGATTCAGCTTCTTAACAGTGGAAATGGCATTAGTACAATTTCCAAAGCAATTAACTGTGCTTCTTCATGAGGCAAACGTACCCACCAGACCCAGGATGCGGGTTGTAGCTTTAGTTTGCATGAAGAATGTACATATGGAAATACTCGAGATTTCTTTGTTTTTCCTGTTGTTTGGGCAAAGGGAGGGCAGGATTAATTTATGTTTCTTTTTTTTTTTTTTTTTTTTGAGACAGAGTCTCACTATGTTGCCCTTGGTGGAGTCATGATGTCATAGCTCACAGCAACCTCAAACTCCTGGGCTCAAGTGATTCTCTGGTCTCAGCCTCCCATGTAGCTGGGATTACAGGCACCTGCCACAGTGCCTGGCTATTTTTAGTGCCTGGGGTCTTGCTGTTGTTCAAGCTGGTCTCGAAACCCTAAGCTCAAGCAATCTGCCCATCTTGGCCTCTGGAGTGCTAGGATTAGACGCATGAGCCAATGTGCCTGGCCTAATTTATGTTTCTCATTCGCTGGAGGTAATAGGGAAATACCATCCAGGAAAAACAAATGAGATTTAAAAGTCAGCCTCTGGATTATATAGCCCTGGCTAGCAGAATTCTTACAGAGAATTTCTAGAATGAAAGCCGATGTGAAGATGGTCCCTTCAAATCTACACTCAGAGATAATCTCGCCACATTTCCACTCATCCAGCTTTCAAAGTGTTGGAATATTAATGCATTTTTTAAAAGCCTCCTGCACTAAATGATTATTGCAAAAATAAATTTATGTGAGTTGTCAGGAAAAAACAAAACAAAACAAAGTGTTGGAATATAATTGGCCAACGGCAGTAGCCTTTACCGTGTTCTGCCTGTTCTTTTTTTCAGAGATGCCATAACCAAAATGAAAGATGTCTACCTAAAGAATCCTCAAATGGGAGACCCAGCCAGCTTGGATCACAAATTAGCAGAAGTCAACCACAATATAGAAAAACTCAGATTAGAGACCCAGAAGTTTGAGGTATGAAAACTCTTCTTGAAAAGCTTTGTTGGAAACAAAGAAAGAGAAAGAGGACTAGGGCCCACTCGGTGCAGGGTGTTTCGGAAGCCGGCAGTCTTCCCTGGGGGAGGTGCTGCCGGGACTGGCTGGCTGTTCCGTAAGTCACAGCAAAGGAAAAATACAGTTACCTGCCCAGTGCTCTGCTTTTCAGCATACTCAGTTTTAAATGTGTCTCTTAAAATTATGTTGAAAGTTTTGTATGTGTGAAGTATTGTCTTTTAAGTATCTCGGTCAAGTTCGTTCTATTTCTTTCTTTTCTTTTTTTTTGAGACAGAGTCTCACTTTGTCACCCTGGATAGAGTGCTGTGGTGTATTAGCTCACAGCAACCTCAAACTCTTGGGTTCAGAAGATCCTCTTGCCTCAGCCTCCCAAGTAGCTGGGACCACAGGCGCCCGCCACAACTCCTGCCTATTTTTTGTTGTAGTTGTCATTGTTGTTGTTTAGCAGGCCCGGGCCGGGTTTGAACCTGCCAGCCCTGGTGTATTTGGTGGCGCCCTACCCACTGAGCTGCGGGGGCCGAGCCAAGTCGTTCTGTTTCATTGCATGTTAGTAGAATTGGGAGTGTTGGCTCATCCATCAGTTCAGTGATTCAAAAAGGCAGTGAAAAAAATCAGCTGAAATATGTTAACATTCTTTCACAGGACCTATTATGGAAAGGTTATATATTTAAAAATTGGCAGGAAACACATGATAAATGTGTTAAGAAAGGAAAAGTCAAAAGCTGTAAACCCACTACCCCCAGCAGATTTAAAGACTAGAGTGGGGCCAGTGCTAATTCCAATCTAAACATATCATTTCTAGCAATGAAGGGTCAAATTTGACTTTTTTTTTTCATTTGTTTTAGAATCTGTCAACAAGTTATTAATGTTGCTTTGAGCTTTTGGAACCTAGAAATATCACTCTCTGATCATTTTTATTCCTTTGCCTTCTTTATACTATTTCAAAGTTTGCTGAAGATAATTTTATCCGCTTTAATTTCCTATGTATAAGTTTCATCACTATTTTTTATTATTTATTTATTTTATTCCAGATTAATGTGAGGGTACAGACAATGTTTGCGTTTGTCAGGTAGAGTCCCTCTGGCAGTTGTGTCCCGAACCCAAGACTGTACCATGTACCCTTACATGGTGCCCACCGAGTGGGAGCACACCTCCCTCCTTCCCTCTCCCCCCAGCTTGAATTGAATTGAGTTTTTCTCTTGTGTGGGCGTGTATTAGATCAACTACATGCTTCATATTAGTATTGAGTACATTGGATACTTGCCTTTCCATTGTTGGATACTTTACTAAGAATAATAACTTTAACTCCATCTAGGTTAATACAAAAGATGTAAAGTCTCCATAGTTTTATGGCTGAATAGGATTCTGAGGTATACGTATACATACCCCAGGCTGTTAATACATTCCTGGGTTAGTGGGCATTTAGGTTGTTTCCACATCTTGGCAATTGTAAATTGAGCTGTGAATGTCCCTATGATGAAATGATTTTTTCTTCTGGGTAGATGGCCAGTAATGGGGTTGCAGGATCAAATGGAAGGTCTAATGTGAGTTCTTCAAGGATTCTCTGAATTTCTTTCCAAAGAGGCTGCATTAGTTTGCAGTCCTGTCGTCACCATGTTTTAAAAAGTTGCACTCCTAAAAAAATGTAAGTGTGGCTTTCAGAAGGAGTCACTGTGGTTGTGCCCTGGGGTGTCCCAGGGTGACCTCATGATCACAGAATTTTTGAAACGGAAGGAACTAGAAGTGACTTATCCACGATCTCACCGCTGCTTCAGGCTGGAGGATGTAGACTAGAGCAGTGTTCTTTCTGCCACACTGTGGGCCCTGCGCAAACATGAGTTTGATTCTGCTCTCCTGCTTCAGGGCACATCAGAGTGACTGCTTTTGAGTGCATTCAGACAGCCGAGTGTGGAGGAAGGAGTCACTCTGTCCCCAGCTGGACCTTCTGCCTTAGTTTAAATGACCAAGAAGCAGGCCCAACTCCATGGTCTGGCCTTCAGGTGAACTGAGGCCAGAGTCTTTCATTGCTTTTATTTCCAGGCCTGGCTGGCAGAGGTTGAGGGCCGACTCCCCGCGCGCAGCAGCGAGCACGTCCGCCGGCAGAGCGGCCTGTATGACAGCCAGAACCCGCCCACGGTCAACAACTGTGCGCAGGACCGGGAGAGGTACAGTATCTGTGCCGGCCTGCTCTCGGGAGGGGGAGGAGATGTGCTTCGCATTCATTTCTAAACCCTGGAGTTTGATACCAAAATGTCTGTTACCACTGACTTATGATCCTTCCCCGGTGCAGATTTATAATTCAACATAGGTGGTGATCTGAGCGTGTGAGGTGATTTAAGACAGTCAGTTACAGCACTGTTGGTGGGAGTTGCATACGGTCAGTGGGACCAACTCACAGTCCTCTCTGGGGTCCGTCGCTATAGTTGCTGTGTGTTTTCCTTTCTTGAGCAGCCCAGATGGCAGTTACACAGAGGACCAGAGCCAGGAGAGTGAGGTGAAGGTGCTGGCCACAGATTTTGACGACGAGTTTGATGACGAGGAGCCCCTTCCTGCCATAGGGACCTGCAAAGCTCTCTACACATTTGAAGGTAATGCTTCATGTTGGCCGGATTCTCCTGCCTTTTATGAAGCGCGTCTAGACGAGTCACTCTTCTGTTTCTGTGACCAGAACTTTCTTTAGAATCCTTCCAGTTCTTTCTCTGCTATGCTTCCATCCTACTCATTGTAGCAGTAGTATTTTTATAGTGACAGGGTTTTTACTATGTCACCAAGCTGGATTACAGTGGTACAATCAATCATAGCTCACTGCAGCCTCGAACTCCTGGGCTTAGGTAATCCTTCTGCCTCAGCTTCCTGAGGAGCTGGGACTACAGGTGCACCGTGCCCAGCTGATTTTTTTTTTTAATTTTTTGTAGAAACAAGGTCTTGCTATATTGTTCAGGCTGGTCTCAAACCCCTAACCTCAATCAATCTTCCCCCCCCCTCGGCCTCCTTAAACATATTTTTATTTAGTGGATGGCTGTGTATCTTGACTTTTGATTTGTAAAAACTTTCAGAGAGTTTACATGGAGTGGATGGGATGGAATAATAATTGTGTTATCCATTCATTTAATATTTACAGAGCTCCTCTCTTGTAAATGCTGGGGAAGGGGGGGATGCAGGTGGTATGGCAGGACACCTGCACGGGGAAATCACGTGACACACCTATAGGAAGGGACAGCTTGCAGTATGACAGAGGAGGGGGATGGGGTGCTGGGGAGCTCATGAAAGAATGAGACCACTTTCTTAAAGAAGTTTAGAGAACTCTCCATGCCATGGGCACATGGAATACGCCAGCAGAAAGTGGGAGGTGCCATTGTGGGCAGGGGGATAAAAGAAACCTTTGGTTATTTATTTATTTTTTATTTGTTTATATATTTTTGAGACAGTGGCTCACTCTGTCATCCTGGAGTTGAGTGCTGCACCATCATAGCTCACAGCAGCCTCAAACTTGGGCTTGAGCAATCAATCCTCTTGCCTCAGCCTCTTACCCAGTAGCTGGGATGCCGGACTAGTTTTTCTATTCTTAGTAGAAACAAGGTCTTATTTTTGCTCAGGCTGGTCTGGTCTCCAACTCCTGAGCTTAAGCAATCCATCTGCCTCTGCCTCCCAGAGTGCTAGAGTTACAGGTGTGAGCCACCACACCCAACCAAACCTTTGGATTTTACGTGGCGAACATCGAGGAGTCATTGAAAGTACTTGAGCAGAGTGTGAATGTGGTCAGAGCTGGACCTTAGGAGGTTTATTGGCAGCTGTGTAAGATCGGTTAGAAAATGGGTAGACTGGCCTGGCGAGTCACCCTGATGAATTAAGAAACCATGTCATGCAGAGTGTTCGTGAGGATGCCGGAAAACTCAGAGCTCAGGGATGCGTGAGAACTTTACAGAGTTCTTTCCTACAGGACTTCTCAGAACCTTTAAGAGATTGAATGTTCCTGTGACAAAATAGAAAAAAAAGTTCCCCGTTTTGCTTCATATCCCACCATCCCCCTGACCCAGCTAACAATGTGCCTTCTGCATAATAGTCTGGGGAGTAGTGACTCCTTTTGAAAGGAAACTTAGCAAATGGCCTGGGGACCCTCAGTTAAGGACACAGAGAAACACTGCAGTTGGAAGTTGGAAGGAAAAACAAACCTGGGTCCCGAGTTGCATTCTTGGGACGGTGGAGTTGTCAGTGCGTGGGGGGAGCAGAAGGAGGAAGGACAAGGAAGTCGAGTTCACTCGTGTTGAATTTCCACGCTGGCTGCAGCCAGGTTGGGGTGGGGGGAGGGAGGCTCCAGGGGGTAGGAAAAGGGAAATCTCTGCTGTAGAAAATGCTAGAAAGATGTGAGGACACTGCTCAGAGAGGAGCAGTTGACGCTGTGAGAGGTAGAGGAGGAATAGAGACGAGGACAGGGGTTCCCCCGGGACATCCCCACTGTTCTGGCAGGAAGGAGAAAAAAGCCCCTGGAGGATTTGGAGACTCCCCTCCTTAGGGAGGCCTGAAGTTCACATGTGGGAGAGTTTCCAGGCAGTAAGTGAGGGTCAGTCCAGCTGAGAGGTCCAAGGGGAATGAATTTTTTAATTTTTGTACAGATGGGGTCTTCCTGTGTTGCTCGGGCTTGTATTGAGTGAGCTTCCAGACTTAAGCAGTCCTCCTGCCTTGGCCCCCCACAAGCGCCGGGGTGACAGGCATGAGCACCACACCCAGCCAGACCTTAGCTTTTCCCACACTTGTTTTGTCACCATGACCCCTGTTTGCTTCCTACCTGAATTTGACAAGGAACCTAAACTCCTCTGACATTGCCCTTGCAGGTCAGAATGAAGGAACCATTTCTGTAGTGGAAGGAGAAACCCTGTATGTTATAGAGGAAGACAAAGGAGACGGGTGGACCCGCATCCGGAGAAGTGAAGACGAAGAGGGTTATGTCCCCACGTCATACGTCGAAGTCTATTTGGACAAAAATGCCAAAGGTGCTAAGACTTATATTTAATACCACTTAAAAAAAACTTAAAAGCTTTGGAGTTGTTTCTCCCCACAACTGTCGCTGTTCCAGGCAGTTCTTCAAGAGACTGGACGGCCAGCCCCGCAGGCCGTGTTCCCGTGTAGGCTCCCGCTGGACTGAGCTGTAGGCCCCGTGCACCCCAGTTGCCTTGTCTAGTTCTCACTAGGATCAAGTTTCTGGCTGAGGAAATTTTTCACGGAAAGCTGCCAACTGCCAATTTCCAACTGTGTCGTTCAAAATCTGATACGTGTCTCTCCTTTTGGCGGCACCTGTAGATAACAGAGTTGCATTCTAACTTCTAATCGGTATTTCTGAATTAAAAAGTCTGCACGCACTCGTCACGCGGGTGCAGAAGACTGCAGTCCTCGTGTTTCTATCTGGTATCTACCACAAATCGAACTCTGTTAGGGTATTGTATGTTTTGTAACTTAAAAAAATTGAACTATGCTAGTTTGTTAAATTTTATGATCATTCACTTGGGAGGAAGTCATACTTACAATAAAATTCCCCCCTTCTTGATAAAAGAAATAAATAAGATGGTATATTGGTACCAAAAGTGTATAATTTCACTTAAACGTGGTTAACGTCGTTAGATCATCATGATTAACCCATTCTGACTATATGATCCCCAATAACCAACGGAAATCTGGAAAAATTTGCTCAATTACCCTGTTGATTTTTGTATAACATTACTGAGCCTCCAGGCTCCACCCCGCTGATGTGCTAGTGCTGTCCTGGTGGGGCACAGCTACCCCTCGGCTCCCTTGGCTGTGACTTTCTGGCACCTGGTTGTTTCTGTCGGAGGTTTTGCTGTGGGTAGAGCTGTATTCAGCTCCCAGTGGCCCAGCTCGGGCACGTAGTAGAACTTGGTGTACCAGCAACTCCTGCCACACACAGGCACCCCACTTTTCAGAGGGTTTTATTTTTTCTTAATCATTGGCAAAGCTTAAACTTACTGCAAATTGTTTCAGAATTTCTGGCTTATGTATATGATTAACTGTAGCCAGAATAAAATAAAATGCTTCACTATCTTTAAAGGAATCTGGGCCACTTGGGAATTTACCTTTTTTTTTAAGAGGCAGACTCTCACTCTGTTGCCCTAGGCTAGACTGAGTGCCGTGGTGCACCCCAGCTCACTGCAACCTCAGACTCCTGGGCTCTGGCAATTTACCTGCTTCAGCCTCCAGAGTAGCTGAGACTATAGATGCCCACCACGACACCTGGCTGTTTTTTTCTATTTTTAGTAGAGACAGGATCTTATTTTGCTCGGGCTGGTCTCAAACTCCTAAGCTTAAGGGATCCTCCTGCCTCAGCCTCCCAGAGTGCTGGGATTATAGGCAGGAGCCACATACCCAGCCAAGTGCACATTTTTAAGTTGGCACTAAGGAGGGAGGGTAGATATGAAATTGGTCACATGGCCAGGCACAGTGACTCACACCTGTCATCCTAGCACTCTCGGAGACCAAGGGGAGTGGATTCCTTGAGCTCAGGAGTTCAAGACCAGCCTGAGCAAGAGCAAGACCCTGTCTCTACTAAAAATAGAACAACTAGCCAGGCATCATGGTGGGCGCCTATAGTCCCAGCTACTTGGGAGGCTGAGGCAAGAGGATCGCTTGAGCCCAAGAGACTGACGTTGCAATGAGCTATGATGACATCAAGGCACTCTATCCACGGTGTCAGCATGAGACTTCGTCTCAAAAAAAAAAATAAGAAAAAAGTCAGTCACACACGTAGATGGATACCACACCCAGGATTTCCTTGTGCCCATTGCTAGAATCTGCTCTGAGATAATGGCACCAGCTGTGAGTGGATCAGAATAAAGATGTCAGGCTCAGATTGTCCTTTTATTGGATTTTGAAAACTCTTTGTGTGCCTTCCTTACTTTTAAGTAGGAAATTCGCTCCTTCTCTCTCTCCATTGTGGGTCCATTTTATAAGCTCAAGTCAATTTAAAGCTGATTTTTCTTTTCTTTTCTTTTCTTTTTTTTTATTTATTTATTTTTTAAAGCTGATTTTTCAAAGCCATAGCTGCACATCAGGCAGGTTCTAGGAACCTGGCAGAAGTGATAAGGGCTTGTCATTGTGTTTCAAGATTCCAGCAGCAAGTTCCCTTAAATTTCACAAGGGCCACCAAAATGGAACTTAGTAACCTTTGCTTAATGGCAGCCTGGTTTTTCTAAAAACATACTTTTTATTTAGAGTCTTAGGACGTTGCAGAGAGAGCACAGAGATTCCCGTGTACCCTTCACCCCGTTCCCCCGTGGCTGATCTTACACAGGTGTAGTGTCGTATCCACAGCAGGAAGACAACACTGGGCAGCAGGAGTTTTAAGTAAATGGGAATTTTGTAATAAAAACTTCTTACGAATACTTTTGCGGGCACAATATCCACAAAGCCACTCCTGACCCCTCCGTGGGGACGTTGTTTCAGTTTTCTTTAAAAGTCGGCTGACCCTTAAACAACAGGTGTTAGTTGTAAGGAGCAGCAGGGAGTTTACAGCGTGGTACAGGTAACCAGTGAATGGGGGACCTAAGATACTAAAACCTGACCGTTCTGTCGGGAGATGAACTCATTTCCAGACTGTGTAGTCCTGGAGAAAGCAAACTAGACGCTGAAAATGTCTAAAATGGGGCAAAACGACATTAGCCTTTTAAAAACCTGCTCTGAAAATACTGCATTCTGTCCAATTGTGGTTGTTTTCCTTTAGTTATGCAAATTTGATTCAGAAAATAGCCCTGTTGGCTTGTGGGGAGGTGGTGTTCCTTTATGATTATTAATCTGTGTGATCAGTGGTATTAACAGATGAATCTGTGAAATGGCGATTAAACAGTAAGGGTATTTTGTAGTTTCAGTTCCAATTAGTCAATGTGTGAAGTATTAGAAGGCAGTGGAACAATTCCCAAGGAAGCGGGGATGCCCATTT
Organism: Galagoides demidoff; assembly: GCA_963574575.1. Classification (NCBI taxonomy): domain Eukaryota; kingdom Metazoa; phylum Chordata; class Mammalia; order Primates; family Galagidae; genus Galagoides; species Galagoides demidoff. The sequence continues at coordinate 10,239 of CAUYQV010146490.1, forward strand.
CCGCCCCACGTATACTTGTTTTCTTCCAACAATTCTCAGTTAAAAATAAAAGAAGTGGGCGGCGCCTGTGGCTCATAGGGTAGGGCGCCGGTTCCCTATGCCGGAGGTGGCGGGTTCAAACCCAGCCCCAGCAAAAACTGCAAAAATAAATAAATAAAAGAAGCAAAACCTCAGCTGTTTACAAAGCTTTCTCCTTTTATTTGACAGATATACTTAGAGGTTAGTAATGTGTAGTAGAAGGCGTTCCTCCCTTACCTTCTTTATAAATCTGTCCAACTTGCCTGGAAACACTGCTCTCCTCGGGCCCATCCCGTCTAAGCAGCCTGCCGCTTTCTGATGGACGTAATGGACAGCAGTTTTTATATCTAATAATGCCAGTGCACTTTGTGTGTGTGTGTGTGTGTGGTGTCTACAATGTGCTTATTTAATAATTGCCAAACCATTTAGAGTAACTTCCAACTGGTCAACTGGATTGTGAGGTTCTTTTGTGGTTTCGTTTCTGTTTTGCAAATTGCTTTCTGTTAAACATAATTCCCTCCACAGCATATGTTTGTATATACTGCCATTTAAAAACTCAAATGAGTACTTGAATTCATTGATTTCACGTTTTAGTCTTTTATCTGTTTGTTTTGTTGGTTATTCTGCCACCTAATGACCTTTTTGTTTTTGTGACTGCCGGAGACCGCATGGCCTCCAGCACTGGTAGCAGGTCCCCTGCTGGCCGCCCCACACTTGAGTTTATTATAAACACTTGGGTTCTGAGTAAGTTTTGTTTTAATATGGCCAAGATGATTGTTTCTTTCTATTCTTATCCTAAAAGAAAAAAATCTGTCTGGCATCTTTTAGTTGTACGCTCGCATCTGCCTCTCTAATAAACGTATTTTTTCTTCAGTGTTGTGTATTTTAAGTGATTTTTCACCTTTCCAAGAAAATTATTCTGTGTACTATGAATACTTAACGCTTTCCTCTTTAGTAACGGGAAATTTTCTGACCAAATGCTTTCTTAAAATTCTGCCTTAATGACACCTTGCCTGTTCCTTACCCTGTGTGTCCTTAGGCCCTGAAAAGTCTGTGTTCCTCACGTTTGTCCTCTTCAAGATAAAGAACTTTCACTGTTTATTGTTGAATGAACATTGAGTGATAAGCTTTCCTTATCTCCGAAGATTTTACATTGCACTGCTACAGAGCCAAGAATTCCCCCTGGAGGGAGAACGCAGGCCTTTGTGTCCCCTGCATCATTCTGAGCAGCCCATCCAGTTCTTTCTTGATCTGACAAGGAAACTCAGTCTTCTGCGTGGGCTTCTTTTTGTTGTTGTTGTTGTTGTTGTTGCAATTTTTAGGCTAGGGCCAGGTTTGAACCCGCCACCTCCAGTATATGGGCCATACCGGCACCCTACTCCTTGAGGCTGTGTGGGCCCCTTTTAACCCTGAAGTAAAGACTAGCTAAAACTGTGAAAGTTCCTTATCTCACCTGTGCTCCAAGTCCCTCCCTGCCTTCCTTTCCCCAGCCCCTCCCCTCCCCCCAGGGCAGGGCAATTTGCAGAGCAGAGCAAAATGCCTGCCTCTAGCCTGCTGCCTTTTTCTCTAACTGAGCCTTTCTTTCTCTTTCTCTTTCTGTTGTAGATTCCTAAAGGTGGTGGATGCCTGCGAGAGCCTCCCTCAAGCCTTCCCAGGAGAAACCCCTCGGCCTGGCCTGCTCTGTCTCCACAGCCCCTGGTGCCACTGCCCCACCCTCCTGGAGCATGGCCCTCACCTGCGGCTGTATCCCCACCCCCGTGTGGGCTGGGCTATGGCTGGGCACTGGGTGGGGCCTTCCTCTCCTCCCTTTGCAGCACCCTCCTCATGACCCCTTCCTGCTGCCCTGTGGGGCAGGCCTCTCCCACTCCACCCCTACATCAGGGTCATCCTCATTGTCATTGCTCACCCACCCTGACAGGCCACTGAGACAGTGGGACTCACACCCCCCTCTTCCCCTGCTCCTTCCTGGGTCCTCAGTCCACTGGGGCTCGTGCTGGGTCCTTCCACATTTCACACTGTGCCTTTCGTGGAAACTTTGCCACTAGTCTCCCAGGGAGACTGACCAAATCGGGACCCGGAGGGTCAGACGTGCACCAGGTGGACTGAGCACCCAGTTGTCATCACCCTCGGAAATACTTCCTCTTTTCCCAAGACCACGAAGTATTCTGTGGTCCTCGTCTGATTCTGGGTCTCAGAGCATCTGTGGCGGACACGGGGAACACACGCACACGCACACACACACACACAGACACGCACGCACGCACGCATGCACACACACACACACGCACACACGTTTTTGTTTGGAGCCCTGTCTTCACCGGCCAGCCCATTGTCTTGCCTGTGTCCACCTTTCATGAGGAGCATTGGCTGCCCTTCAACAGTGTCTCCCTGTCCCTGAGGACTGCGGGGCATGCACTGAGGGAGAGTCTCCCCTTCCCCCGCCCCCACGCCAGCTCATGGCCAAGTGGACATTCCTCTTCCTTCCATAAATCCCAAGGTCAGCATCGTGGGATTGTAGCACCTTCATCACCAAAGACCCTGCGCCTCCTGTGGCCACAGCTCCTGCATCTTATCACGTGTGCTCAGGCCATACCGAGTTAGGTTTCCTTCCCCTCCGGATCTTTAAGGAGAAACTGAGGTCACATAGCCTGTGGCCCCTCTCGCCTTAGAGCAGCTCAGTCTCTCTTCTTACTTGGTGCAGAAACAGTCAAGAGGATTAATTGGCTATGCGTTTCTGAGAACAAGGTCGCCAGCAGACACCAAAGGATGGAGCCAGGCACCTTTATTCTTTTGTTTGGCTTTTGGTCAGTAGGTGGTCACCTCTGTCATCCTCAATTCTTCTTGATGTTGATGAATCTAAGACAAGGAAGTCCCATGGGAGCCAGAGGGACGACTAGTTGGGCCTGCCTTTGCTCGTGGTTCATCCCTTGTAGGAGATGACTCCTCTCTGCAAAGCGGGCTGACCACACGCCACCCTTCAGGAGCAGCTCTGTCAGCCCTCAGGAACTAGAATCACAGCAAGGATGTGCCAAGGCGAGCAGCTGGAGAGGAAACATGAGCACATGAGCCTTCTCTCGCTCTTTCTTCCCCCAAAGTGAGGCCCAGCCCTGGGTGCTGGCGCTGCTCGCCGGGGAACCTGGGCAGCCTCAGGAGTCTCGGGCTCCCCATCTCTGCAAGGGCAGCCCAGTCAACGCTCAGGCATCGGCCACAGCAGAGAGTGGGTTTTGTGGGTTAGACGGAAGCCGGGGTGCTGGAGGGTGGGAAGGGTCAGGGCCTCGAGTCGTCCCTGCATGGCCAATGTGGCGGGCCCCACTGCTCTGCCAAGGGGCTCCTCTGTCCACACAGCTGGTGAGAATCTCCAGGAACGTCTGACCTTCACAAGTCAAGCAGACCACTCTGCACTCCACAAGGATGCTAAAGGGTTTTTTAAAATCTGATTTTAGAACCTGGGGAATGCATGTGCAGCGCATCCTTCCTCTCATGGGTCAGGTCAGATTCATTTCTCACAGCATAGGGGGGAAGGTAGAAGCTATAGGGATTTCTTCTTTTAATGTCTGTCACATCCGAGATAGGATATGCTTGTATCCTCTTGTGTCCCCTGGCATCTTTGTTTTAACGTTCTGTACCATCTGCATCCGAAAACGAATGGCTGACGATTGCTTTTAAATGTTCAGCTGTGGTGTTTGCCGCCTCGGTCTGCATGGCTGGGGGAAGGGCGCCACTGCCCAGCTGGGCTCAGTAAGGGAGTCAGTGACTCCGGGAATCCGTGACATCGTTTCTGTGTTGTTAGGGGCAGCCGCACAGAATAGGAACGTGGGCTTCCCTACAAGCTTCTCTGCCCTACCTTTGGCCACTGCTTGTCATTTCCCCGCCAATGCTGAAAAGTAGTTGTGTTGTAAGATGACTAATTGTAAAAGAACCTGCCCTGAAAATGACTTAAAAACAAAATGAAAGAGAGGAACTTGTCATTTACCCAATTTTTCCAATGCAGGATGGGAAAAAATTAAAAGGCATGGGAAGCTGTGATGGGATTTTCCTTTGTGAGTTTTTATCATCTAGGAGATAAGCCGGTAGCTTGTCTAACCAGCCAGCACAGAGGCCTCTACGCCTTTTGGTAACATCCATAATTATAGAAGAAAGTTACACAACATAAAAAATGTTCTGTTGATACTATTTTTCCAGAAATTTTGGTTTCATGTTTCTTACAGGCTCTGCCTCCTGTGCTTATGTCATCCAAAAACTTCTATTAAAAAAAATTCAAAATTGTATTTTAACGTGATGTTGAGCACCTTTAAACTTTATACGTGTTGCACTAATTCTCAACTTTGGAGGCATTCCACTGTTGTGCAGGCCCGTTGACAGCGTGAAGGTCCTGGAATCTCCCATTTGTCTCTGGAGATGGAATTAAACCAAATAAAGTGCTTCCATTGGAAGGCTTCTGTTGACCTTGTAACTACATGTTAATCCTCTGAATGTTAAATATAATAAAAGTATAACTTCTGGCACGGCGTCAGGGGTCTGTTCTCATGGTGTTGGGGTCCTCTGGCGTGGGGGCTGGCAACCTAGATAGCTCTAAATAAATACCAGCCCCACCCACCGAGAGGAAGGCTGGGGGCTGCTGATGTGAAATTCAGGTGCAGGGATTTTGGAGGCTTCTAGGGGTTTTGTATTCAGCATGCGGATTCTGCTGGTGACTGGCCTTTGGGGGCGCTATTCTTGGGTAGGGCAGGGAGAGGTGGTGAAACGTGAGCAGGCTTGAATCACAGGGACGATCTGGCATCACCAGCGCTCTTGGTAGCTTGACTGGAATCACTAGTGTCTGTAGAAGCTGCAGGCAGTGAGGAGCAGTTTGGGACAACTAGAAAGGGTGGGCCCTGTGTCCACAGCCACCTTTGAGTTCACCCCAGCATTTAGGGGGAGGTAGGATTGTTTGGCCCCACGCCTCTGTTCCCTAAGGTGTTTTAGAGCTGAAGGAAAATCAGCAGCTGGGGATGGGCTGGGGAACCACAGTGGCAGAACGACCAAGAATTTGCGGTCCTTGGTGACCGCTGAGGTGCCTGGAGCTGCTTCTGCTGATTTGGGCCTCGGTTTCCTTGGGTGTGGCCAGCATTCCTCGCAGGCTGGGAACAGTGGAAGCAACTAGGCGATGTGCTCCCACACAATTCCTTTTGGGGTGCACTAGGGAATGCTCTTGAAGCCAGTTTCAAGCAAACTCCTGACTCAGAGAGGCCACAGACTTGTGGGTCAGGCTCCTCCGGTAGGTCAGGAAATACTAGCCCGTCTGGGCACCCCGCCTCCACAACCTGCCCTGGGTGCGCCTGGCCTGGGCAGCGGCTTGTCTGCAGGGTCAGTGGCGCCCCCTCGTGGTAACAGGAGGCAGAGCGTGGGCAAGGAGGGCCCTCCGAGGGTGACCAGAAATGGAAGGTGGCAGGAGGAGGTTCAAATATAGCCCCTCCTTTTTTTTTTTTTTATTAAAGCAAAAGATATTCTGAAATTTTTAAATTCATGGGACAGCCTGGAAATCAAACTCTGGATTGCTGCTGTGAATTGCTACTGCCAAAATGGATAGTGGAGGGAAAGAGCAGGTCCCAAGCCATAAGCCCAGTCTTCCTTGCTTATAGATGAGACTTGCTCCCTGGGTGCTGTGCCCTTTCCTGAGAAGGGGTGGTAATCTGTGACACCAGCACCCTCTATCCTCTGAGACTGATGTGAGAGGGCTCAGCAGCCCTTGTGTGTGTCAGGAGCCACTTCTCCACTGTGGCATCGAGGGCCCAGGAGGCCTTGATTTAAACACTATCCAGTTTTGTAGCATCAGCGGGGGACATTTCTGGGCCACAAAAGATACAGCAGAAGCATTAGATAGGGCCCCACATACCTTTGTTTTCAGGGCTAAGGGGCCAGAAGCTGTTGAAGAAACTCACTGGGACCCACTCTCCCCAGCTGGGGAGCAGGGAAGGATCCTCTCCACCCCAGGCACCCTACCTTGGGACAGGCTCAGGGGGGCAGTGTTCCTGAGCTGACGCAGGTGGAGCCTTTCCTAGGTCCAGCTCTCCAAACACTCTCTCAACTGGGCTGGTGTCATATCAAAGCAAGGCCCAAAGGCTGCATCCTAACATTCCTGAGGTCACTTTCCAGAACGTAACTTGCCCATAGTGTTTACTGCCCTTTGTCATAGCTTTCCCCACAGGCGTTAAGTTTCTCCTGCACTTGAGCTGGCCTGTGGTTCCAGCCACTCTGGAGGCGAGGCAGGAGGATCACTTGAGACCAGGAGTTCCAGGTTATAGTGAGCTGTAATCACACCCTGCAGCCCAGCGGGGGGTGGCAGTGGATAAGAATGAGACTTAGTATCTTAAAAAAAAAATTCCTGTGCACTATCTCACCCCTGTTATAGGAAACAAGTTTCTTTTCCTAGGTAAAGTAGCAGGAACAGCCAGAGGGAGGTATGATTCCCAAAGCTCACTCACTTCCCCCAGGCTCTCTGGGTGCTGAATTAGGTGTAGAATAAGGCTCTCTCAGCATCAGCTCTCGGGATCAGGCTAATTTTCATTGGCACTGAATTTACAACAGAACAAAGGAAGAAAGCTACACGTTTGGGGTGGCTGCACCTTGCAGATGTACTTTCTGAGGCAGGTTTGTGAGAAGAATCACAGGCAGGACAGGCCTGCCAGTGCTGGACCGCAGACACTCCCCTCTGGGGCTGCAGGGTGGCTTCCTGGCTGGCCCCTCAGAGGCACTGTTGGCTCCAGGCCCAGCTGCAGAGCAATGCGCTAGAGTCGCCGGCCACTGAGCACTTCCTGCTCCCACTTGTTTGAGGTGAACCACCACAGACTTGTATTTTGGCTTCAAATTCCAGCATCTGAGTTTGACTAAGCCTGCAAGAGCCAGGTATGTTTCAAGAAGGAAACAAAGAAACAGTTTAAGACAAAGTGGTGCCTATTTCTATCCCACCTTCCTGTAGTGCAAGAAATGTCTCCAAACCTCCAAAATAAATCCTCTAGACAAAGTCATTCTCATCTTCCATGTTAAACAAGAAGTCAGTCATGAAACATGTACCATGGCATTTCATAAGTGTATGACCTTCAAATGTGAGCAAAGCTAAAAATACTCCACAGAAACACACACGTCGTAGTAACAGGAATGAGTGAAATGGAGGCAAGGGGACAGCTCTAGGGTGAGACAAGGCGGCAGATGACCAGAGGGCCCCAATGGGCAGGCCCTGGTCACCCTTCATGTTGAACATGTTTCTGTATGCTCATATCTTATGGGAATTTTACATGTGTTTTTAAGGTAATATATAAAATCTCAAGTTCTGTCCTCCCCAAAAGCCCCCGCAGTAAACCACCCCCCAAAAAGGCAGGGGCTGTAAAACACCAGCATCAGAGAGACCGGCTGGCATGGACAGCAGAGGCTGCAGTACAGAGGCTGCAGCGGGGCCTGCAGGCAGGTGGGGGGCCAGCCTGTGGGTTGTCTGGCTTCACCCATTGCTCACACCAGACTCTGCTTCTCTGGGCAGCAGCTGGTTCCAGGAAAGGCAAGTTGCTGACGGGTGTGAACGGGGGCCTGGCCACCTCTCCCCGACAACTCAGCACCCTTGGTGCAGATGGGCTCGAGCTTCAGAAGTCAAAGACCCCTCCTGCGCTGATCATTTGTGACATGACCTCCACGGCTCCGAAGGCCTGTGAGGACAGAAGACCCTCCCAGCTTGCCCCCAGGGTGGGGACAGAATCAACTGCAGTGACCACAGAGGCAGCAGTATGGGCTGCAGGGGATGTATCGGTGTTTATTACGACATTCTGAATACAAGCTAGACCCAGCACACGCACAGCACAACCTGCACAGTGGACTTTGCAGTGGCCACTCTCAGAAGATGGTGGCCAAGGCCAAGAAACACCCCAGGGGGGCTGCCTGCCTTGGTGGGAAGGACAGGATCCTGGTAAAGCGAGATCCCAGAAGCGCCTCTGCTGGAACTACCTGCTGAATCCCCCAACACCTGCCTCCACAGAACCCCAAGGCCACAGCACTTTGGAGGCTTGGGCCCAGGGCTCCCACCCCCACCTAGCTCCCCAGGGCTGGGATGCCTCTGGAAACAAGCCTTGGCTTTGGTGTGCTGGGCAGGCCCTCAGCAGGCAGGAGGAAAGCCAGTTTCTCCAGTACCAGCACCCAGGGAAGCTGCAGTAGCAGCAAATGACAGCGGCATGAGGTATCTGTTTCTTCGTCTGGGTCCCTGGAGGGGCTCAGCAACTACTCCATGGGGAGTCTGCGGAGCTGCAAAGCGAATGACAGCCCGTCCAGGGGAGGCTCAGTGTGACAGAGACACTGGCTCCCTCTGAGCGCCCCTACTGGTGTGTCCCAGTTACTGAGTCTAGCCTCTAGTCTGCACGAAACCGCTGCAAACGCCCAGGACTTCAGGAGCCTTTCTGGTGATAAGGAAGAGATGCATGGATGAAGCAGGGCCATCAGGGAAGGCTGGTGTGAGCCCCTCACTGCCTGGAGCTTTCAGCCGCTCCTCGCCTGCTCCGACCAGCATCCTCTGCACATCTTTGGGGAAAACGCCTGTGAAGCAGCAGCGACTCCACCCCAGGTCACAGCCTCTGACGGAGGAACAGCGCCAGGCCCCAGGAACAAAAGCTGGGCCCGAGGCAGCAAGGCGGCAGGTTTGAGGGACACAATGATGACAGTGACTGGCGTGGGCACTGCTAGGACAAAGACCCAAATTAACGTCACAGAGTCTTGATTGTTTAGACAAGCCTGACATGAAGGTGCTCCGAGTGCAGCACTGCTCACTGGGCCACACCACATCCCATGTCCTTAAGCACCAGGGTGTCTATGGAGGCTGCTCGCCACTGGGGGCATGCACACCCTCCACAGGGAGAAGGAAAACTCAAGGCCCGTGGGCACATCCTCAGTTCCTCCTCAGCCTTGAGGAAGGTATGTTCCTTTGGACACTCAAGGGGACAGGAGAGGGTATCTAGAGGAGAGGAAAGGACCCAAGTTCCCTGGAGGGGCCCAGATGGGGCCACTTACAGTTTGGTCCACAAGTCACAGGGCCCGGGTCTCAGCTTCAATTTTTTGCTCCCCATGTAAGCTCTCTGGGTCCTGTAGCTGGGCCACGCTCTGTCGGATGGCGATCTCAGGGCCACCTCCATACAGGTTGTTCAGGTAGGCCCAGGTCTCCTCAGAAATCTGCCCATAGTCAGCTCCTGCCAGGCACAGAGGCAGAGCTGGGCAGGGGCTGGGTGGGGAGGGATGACCCTATACAGGCAGCTATACAGAGCTGTCAAATGTCAAGTCTCAGCATTTCTGGGAACATCATTTTGCCTCAGAGGCCCCAGAGGACACAATCCCTAGCTGTGTCCCTTGTTTCTCAGGGGTGGGGTTGACAGCAACACAGAACAGATAGTAGCCAGTGGAAAAGGTGGGAGGGCTACAGGGCCTGCAGGACTGAGGCAGAGGCCAAGCTCCTGACTCTGGATGGGACAAGGACTGGGCAGCTCCTAGGTGGCCAGGAGGGTAGAGTGTCTGGAGGTCTGGGCAGACTCACCCTGCCTCAGCTGGACATGGCCGCTTCCTCGGACCTGCGCGATCCTGCTATTGTCGATGGGCCCAGGGGGCTCTGGAACAGACACGATGGGCTCAGCGCCCCAGCCCCTCCCGACGCCCACCAGAGCCATTCTCAGGTGACACTCAGCAGAGTACAGGCCACAGAGGCTGCCCAGGCCTCAGGGTTGGCAGGAAGACTTTAATGGGACAAGGAACCTGGGTACCAAACGCTCCTCTGCAGGGGGTAGGAGGGGCCGAGACAACCTTGGACCCCACAGAGGGAGTTTCAGACACCAGCATGTTGTTGCAGGAGCCAGGGGCAAGTGGCAGCATCCTAATGTGACACAGCTACCCTTGCAAAGCCCCTTCCCAGGCACCTGTCACATTTAATACTCAGCAACCGCAGACTGGTTGGCGCTTGTGCCCTGCCCAAACAGCAAACATCCTGTGCACGGGACATGCTGGCTCTGCCAACCCTGCAGGGGCCCCAAACCCAGGTCTGAAAGCCAAGTGAGGGGCTTGAAGGTGGCCATGGGCAGCCAAGGCTCAGCTTAACTGCTCTTTGCTGGGGATATGGGGGACCCCTGGGACTCCCTGTTTCTGTCTCTGTCAATCCAAGGATCAGTTGACATAGTCCAAGTCATTCCTTGAAAGTCTGGAGCCATCTATCAGCCAAAACCTATAATCTAAGGTAATGGAATCCCTAAGGACAGCAGTCTGCTCTGGGCACCTGTAGGGGGCGGGATGAGTGGCTCTCCTGCCACTCCCTGAAGCAGAGAGGCTCAGCAGAACCACAGCCTGACTTGGAGCACGGACCAGCAGTCCCAGCTTGGGGTAGAAGAACATCCATGCTCTCTGCTCAGCCCCAGAGGGAAACACAGGCCCCAGGTATCCCAAGAGAATCCAAGACCTCCCTCGAGCCACCCTCATCTGCCAGCATCCATGGTCTCCCGGGGCCTGAGTGCCAGGCCCTGACTCACCACTGTCCTTCCCCTTGACGAAGGCCTCCCACTCCCGGAACCACTGCATGCTGATGCAGTAGATGACACTAGGGGACTCCTCAGCCTGGAATGCCTTGTTCAGCTGAGCAAGGTGGTGGGGACAGAAGGAAACAGGAGGACAGGGTGAGCATCTTATTTACCTTTACCACGAATTTCCCAAGGGCCCCACCCCATCCCTCACAAGAACATCGGACACTCAAAGTAGAAAATTTCTAATTCCCAGGCATGTTCAAAGACAATGAGCAATCCCAGCACTCAGAGGACCACAGGGAACATTCTGTGAGCCTCTTTCCAATAACTTTTGTATATATTTACTCACACTTTCTTTTTTGTGAGACAGAGCCTCAAGCTGTCACCCCGAGTAGAGTGCTATGGCATCACAGCTCACAGCAACCTCCAACGCCAGGGCTCAAGTGATTCTCCTGCCTCTGCCTCCCAAGTAGCTGGGACTACAGGTACCCGCCACAACACCTGGCTATTTTTTGGTTGCAGCCATCACTGTTGTTTGGTGGGCCCAGGCTGGATTCAAACCCACCAGCTCAGGTGTATGTGGCTGGCACCTTAGCCACTTGAGCCACAGGCGCCGAGCCTACTCACACTTTCTTATGAAAGATAGATCACAACTATAGCCCAGGATGAAGGAGAGAAATGGAGTGGGAAGGGAGGGGAGGGGGGAGGTTTGGTAGAGGGAGGGTAAACTGTGGGACCACACCTATGGAGCATATTGCAAGGGTACAAGTCAAATCTATCAAATATAGAACATAAATGTCTTAACATAATAACCAAGTAAATGAGGCAAAAACTCTATTAATTAGTTTGATGTAAGCATTCCAAATTGTATAAAAAAATCAACACATTGTACCCCACATATGCATAAATGTATTCATGACCTATGTATATATGACTTAATAAAAAAATAACTTTTGTAAGCCCACTGAAATCACATGGTAGACACTGCTTCCCTGCCCACTAGCACACGTCTTTTGCTCACATCACTGCATTATTTTCTGAGGGCCACAAAGTGCCAAGTCCCTCAGGGTCTTCTAGATGGCCTTGACCTTCTACCTGTCTTGGGCTGAATCTAGGCCCATCTGTCTAGGAGCTGAGCAGATGGCCCAAGGGCTTGGCCACTGTGTGGGCCCTACAGGCCCTCAGCCCACTGCACCCTGTCCCCCTCCACCGTCGTGACAAATCCATTAGAAGCAGCACTGTAAGGCTCAGTGCCCATAGCTCAGTGGTTATAGCGCCAGCCAAATGCACCAGGGCTGGTGGGTCCGAACCGGACCCCGGCCTGTTAAACGACAACAACAACAACAAAAAAAAAATAGCCAGGCGTTGTGACGGGCGCCTGTAGTCTCAGTTACTTGGGAGGCTGAGGCCAAGAGAATCGCTTAAGCCCAAGAGTTTGAGGTTGCTATGAGCTATGACACCACAGCACTCCACCAAGGGTGACATAATGAAACTCTGTCTCATAAAAAAAAAAAGAAGAAAAAGAAGCAACTGCACCACAGGGAGGGCGTGTGCTCGGCAGCTGGCCACTCACACACAGTTCCTGTCCCAGAAATCCCTCCTCTAAATGGGATCACATGGAGTCCTGTCCTGTAATTTGCTTTTTTCACTGACAGGCTTGGCAATGTCTGGGAGTCACTCAGATTGTCATAGGCATCTAGTGGATAGAGGCCAGAGATGCTGCTAAAATGTCCCACAGCACACAGCTCCACAGTGAAAAGCTATCAGCCCCAGGTGACAGAGCCAAAGTGGACAACAGGACATACTTGCTCTATTCCTTCACTAGTTGCTTGGTGGCACTAAGTGCTGGGCCCTAACCTGCTAAACCCAGGAAAAGCCCTCTTAAACATCTTATCCATCTACTCGCCTGCAGAACAGAGCCTGACTGCTCAGGGCCCTTTATCCCCAGGTCCCTGTGTGACCCCTCCCAGGTGCACCTTGATGAAGGTGTCAATCTCTGTCCTCCTGCGCTTGGCCAGTGCCTCGATCTCCACTTGGCAGATGGAGCACACATACAAGTGGTTCACGGCGGGGCCGCCCCCAAACCTGCACCAGGGTGGGAAGGAGAGAAGCACGAGCCCTGAGAGGAGGTGGGGGAACCAGCCTCCACCTGGCAGGTTTCTCCTGCCCTACTCCAGCACCCTGAAGGCCTGTGGTGCCCATCTTCTCCTCTTCACAGGGCTGTTTCACCAGGCTGGCATGGGTACCATGCACACAGGACCCAGCAGAGCCTTCCTGCCCTGGGGGCTGGAGGACAAAGGCCTCCTCTGCTGGCTGCTGGGCAGGAGCCATGTTGGCCAAGAACTGCCCTAGCCGCACCCTTAGGACAACATCACAGGGAGGCTGCAGGTAGGAAGGTAAGTGTCCCAAGGATGCCACAGGATTTGGGGACCCATCTCCCAGAGTTCCTGACTTGCCCACTGGCAGCTGGGCCGGGAGACACCTACTCCTGACTGGCACTGGGGGCAGCAGAGCCCCTAGGGAGATGTGGTCGGCCTCCCCTCCAGGCTTTTCTGACCACACCCCAGCAGTGACAGATGCCACCCTCCTGGCTTCAGAGTGACCAAGGCCTGGGTTGGTCCCTATGGGAGAGCCTTTGGTGCTGGCAGACCTGAATGTGGAAGCCGCTAGACTAGATCAGCTGCTCCCATCCTACAGCCCAAACCAAAAACCACCTGAGCCAAGTACAAGGCAGAGAGAAGCCCTGCCACCCACCGGCCCCTGCCCTGAGGCCAGCACCCCCAGGACTTTCCCTGCAACAGGCTAATGTGCACACTTTTGCTTGGACCAGTCTCTTGTCCTTTGTGATTGGAAGGACCCAACTGGGCTCCCACTAACAACATGGCCATTTCAGTGAGACACAACTGCCCACGGCAGGACAGCATGGGGTCCTGGTGGCTTTCTTCCTCCCCTATACAGCTAGGCTGGACTGAGGCCAGCTCCAGCACTCACCTGTTATAGAGGTGCTCCCAGACGTTCTGGGGCAGGATGACCACCAGGTCATCAATGTAGTGGTACTTGTTAGGTGGGATGCCTGGGGAAGGAGCACAGGGAGGGGAAAACTGGGGTTCAGCTGGCCACGCACTGCCCTCCATGTACTCCCACCACAGGGAAGGCGCCTCACCTCCATGAGAGCAGAGGAAGGTCTGGTTGGTGATAGGGCCCGGCTCTGCAAAGGTGTTGAACTTGTTGAGCCACTCACGGGACACGTAGAACCGCAGCAGGCTGGGCTCCCGCATGGCAGCCAGGGACACCACCTGCTGCCGCTCACGAACTGCCTCCTCACTGCTCTTCCTGGGGGGAGGAGGGAGCTGCTGTGCCAGTGTGCACAGAGCCTCCCCCACCCCAGCATACCTGTCCAGCAGTGCTCACCACCCTCTTGAACACCCTGGTAATTGACCCTACTCTGACTGTGGGACCCACAGAAAGGTCAACCCTGTGCCTTGGCTCCCCATAGCAGCCAGAGGGCTTTCTTAAAAACCCAAATCCTTGGCCAGGAGTCATGGCTGAAGCCTGTAATCCCAGCACTCTGGGAGGCCAACGTGGATGGATTGCTTGAGCTCAAAGACCAGTCTGAACAAGAAGGAGATCCCATTTCTACTAAAAAATAGGAAAACGAGCCAGGCATCATGGCAGGCACCTATAGTCCCAGCTACTTGGGAGGCTGAGGCAAGAGGATTGCTTGGGCCTAAGAGTTTAAAGTTGCTCTGAGTTATGACGCCATGCCACTCTACCCAGAGTGACAGAGTAAGACTCTGCCTCAAAAAAAAAAAAAAAACGAAACACAAAACAAGAAAAACTCCAAACCCCTCTCCCAGCTCACACCTTCCAGGCCCTTTCCCACCACACCCAGGGGCAGGGGCAGGGTGTCCAGGCCCACGGGTCCCGGGGACTGGGGCGACTGCTGCCCTTCCACAGACCTGTAGAAGAGCACGTATCCCTCAGCATTCTGCACCACTGTCTCATGGACCTCGGTGACATACTGGTCATCAAACTCATACCACTGCCCATTGATCACGTTCTGGCAGTAGGCGATGTAATGCCCACCTGTGGCAGCAGAGCAGGTGGGTTACAGGGACCCTGGGAGGTGGGGCGTGGGGGTGAGGACAGGGTGATACTCACTGCCTGCTGTGCCGTGGTGGCAGATGACAGAGAGGAGGTCATAGGTGGTGATCTGGGATGTGCACTCCTTGGCAAGGAAGGGGCGCAGGTCAAGCCCCTCCAGGGGGAAGGAAACGTGGCTGCTGATCTTGAACGAGTATGTGACCTCGTGCCGAAAGCGCTTCAGGTGAACACAGAGAATCTTTGGAGGGGGTGGAGAGGGAGCACGCCGGTCAGGCCTGGATCACCTGCTATAAACGCCCTTGCACTTGACCTGGCACAGAAGCCTCGGCTAGCTGACTCCACAGGGACCCTTGCACTTGACCTGGTACAGAAGGGACCCTTGGCCCAGTTGGCCTCGGCCAGCTGACTCCACAGGAACAAAGAATTACATGTGGGAGCCATATCAGGCTCACAGTGAGCCACACTTCCGGACTCTGCTGTCCAGAGGGACTGTCCCCTGCTAACAACAGGGGAACCTGCACCTGTCTTACCTGAGGCAGTGCTTCTGCACCTCCCTATACCCACCTCCCATGGGCTCTCACAAAACATGCTGAGAGACGAACAAGCTGAGGCCATAAAGGGAGAGGGCACCAAGTCACAAACTGGAAACCATGCCCCTGCTGCCTTTCCCAAGAGGTCTCTCAGCCAAAGCAACAGCCTGCCTGGGCCCCATAGTGCAGAACTGCAGAGGTGAAGGGGATCAGGCTTCACGGCACTGCAGTGGCCTGGCGCGCCGTGAGACACTGGCATGGAGGAGCCTCCCGCTCACCTCGGGCAGACGCAGGACTTTGCAGTACTTCACTCCGTTCCGCAGCCTAGGGGACAGCGCGAGCGAGGTCAGTGTCCAGTGTGGGGTGCAGAGGCAGGGAGCAGGCCCCACCCAGGGTACCTCCTGGAGGGCTAGATTGGGCTTTCTGAGGGAGCCCCCATGTTAAAAGCGGGAAGTCAGGGAGAGGCCCTGGAACACACACTCACTTCTTACACCGCTCACAGCTGTACATATTGTCACCTGGGGCAATAAAACAAAGGGTCAAAAGTTAGCAAGGAAGGGACATGGGAATGGGAAAGGGCAAGGAGAATGATTTATGCTTAAGAAATAAAACCCTGGCTCGGTGCCTGTGGCTTAATCAGCTAAGGCGCCAGCCACGTACACCTAAGGTGGTGGGTTTGAATCCCCAGCCCGGCCTGCCAAACAACAATGATGGCTGCAACCAAAAAAATGGCCGGGTGTTGTGGCAGGCACCTGTGGTCCCAGCTACTTGGGAGGCTGAGGCAGGAGACTGGCTTGAACCCAGGAGTTGGAGGTTGCTATGAGATGTGATGCCATGGCACTCTACCCAGGGGGATAGCTTGAGGCTCCGTCTCAAAAAAAAAAAAAAAAGAAAGAAAACCCAGCTGGGTACAGTGGCCCTCACCTGTTATCCCAGCACTCTGGGAGGCCCAGCTGGGAGGACTGCCTAAGTTCAGTTCAAGCCCAGCCTAAGCAAGACGGAGACCCCATTTCTACCAACAAGAGAAAAAGTAGCCGTGGCCATCTATAGTCCCAGCTACCCAGGAGGCTGAAGCAGGAGGACTGCTTGAACCAAGGAGCTTGAGTTTGCTGTGAGCTATGATGACACCACTGCACTCTACTGGGGAGACAGAGCAAGACTGCCTCATAAATAAATAGATAAATAAAGCCCAGAAGGTTTGAGAGAGAAAGCCTGAGCTGGACTCTCAAAGACAGAACCATAATATGTAAAAAATGGATATATTTGACCCTACAAACATTTTCAACACCTATACAGACATCACCAGACAAAATCAAAAGGCAAAATGGGAGGAAAATACAACATTGAAGACAGAAAACATCTTAAAATCTTAAAATGCTTTTTATTTTTTTAACTTGTTCTGCTACCCAGGCTGGAGGGCAGTGGTGTGATCACAGCTCACTGCAGCCTAAACTCCTGGGCTCAAGCAGTCCTCCTATCTCAGCTTTCTGAGTAGCGAGCCCCCACACTTGGCCAATTTTCACTTTTTGTAGTGATGGGGTCTATACTGCCCGGCTGGTCTCAAACTCCTGGCCATATGCAATCCTCTTGTCCTGACCTCGGGGACAGGAGTGAGCCATCCCACCTGACCACAATCTTAATGTATAGTTTCCCCCTTACCTCATACTACAAAAATTAACTCAAAATAGATCAAAAATCTAAATTTAAGGGCTAAAATTCTGAAATTCTTAAGAGAAACCCGAGAAAAAACTTCATGACATTGGATTTGGTGATAATTTCTTGCATACAATACCAAAAGCATAAGCAACAAAAGCAAAAGCAGATAAACTGGACTGTAACAAAATCAAAAACTTCTGTGACTTGACACAACAGAATGCAGAGCAATCTACAGAACAGGAGAGAATGCAGCGCATTTACGGTCATTTCTCTAGAAGGGGTTACCATCTAGAATATATAAAGAACTCCTACAACCCAAACAGCAAAATAACCTGGTTACAAAATGGGCAAAGAATTTGAAGTAGACACTATTCTAAAGAAGGTGTACAAACAGCCAAGGCACACATGAAAAGGTGCTCAGCGGGACTAGTCATAAGGGAAATGTGAATCAAAGCCAGATGAGATCTCATCTCCCACCCACTGGGACAGCCACTATGTGAAATCGCCCAGAAAATGACAAGTGTTGGTGATAATGTGGATAATCTGGAACACTTGTGCTCTGCTGGTGGGAACATAAAGGTGTGCATGGAAAACAGTATGGTGGGGCCTTAAGAAATTAAAAATATAATCGTCAGGTGACCTAGCAATTCCACTCCTGGGTATATACCCAAAAGGGCTGGAAAAGAAATTATTTATACACCTATGTTCACAGCAGCATTATTCAAAACCGCTGGATCGTGGATACAACCTAAATGTCCACTGATGGGTGAACAGATAGAGATGTGGTATAGCCACAGAATTATTCAGCCTAAAAGAAAAATGCTGACTCCTGCTACAATGTGGATAAACCTTGAGGACACTACACTCAGTAAAAGAAGTCACAAAATGCACTGCATGATCACACTTAGATGAGGTGGCCAGAGTAGCCAACTTCATAAGACTGCAAGTAGAGGTGGCACCTGTAGCTCAGTGGGTAGGGTGCCAGGCATACACACGGGGCTGGTGTTTGAACCTGGCCCAGGCCAGCTAAAACAACAATGATGACTGTAACCAAAAAAAATAGCCAGGCGTTGTGGTGGGCGCCTGTAGTCCCAGCTACTTGGGAGGCTGAGACAAGAGAACGGCTTGAGCCCAAGAGTTTGAGGTTGCTGTGAGGTTACTCTGACACCACGGCACTCTACTAAGGGTGACATAGTAAGAGTAAGACTGTCTCAAAAAATAAAAATAAAAAAAAAACTCGGATGGCACCTGTGGCTCAGTGAGTAGGGCACCAGCCCCATATGCCAAGGGTGGCGGGTTCAGGCCCAGCCCCAGTCAAACTGCAACAAAAAAATAGCCAGGCGTTGTGGCGGGCACCTGTGGTCCCACCTACTTGGGAGGCTGAGACAAGAAAATCACCTAAGCCCAAGAGCTGGAGGTTGCTGTGAGCTGTGACACCACAGAACTCTACCAGGGGCAATAAAGTGAGACTCTGTCTCTAAAAAACAAACAAACAAACAAAAAAAACCCTTCAAGTAGAAAGGTGGATGCTGAGGGGAAAAGGGCAGAAATAGAGAGCTGTTTGATGGACACAGTTTTGGTTTTAAAAACAATAGTCCTGCAGATGGATGGGGGTGAGAGCCGCACAAAAATGTGCATATACTTAATGCCATGAACTGTACACTTTATGTTAAAAGTAACATTAAAAATGGTTATGGTGGTTGCAGGGCGTGGTGGCTCATGCCTGTGATCCCAGCACTTTAGGAGGCCAAGGCAGGAGGACTGAGGCCAGAAGTTTGAGACCAACCTGAGCAACACAGTGAGACCCCCATCTACAAAATAAAAGGTTAAAAAACAATTAGCCCCGCATTATGGTGGACACCTATAGGAACAGCTACTCAGGAGGCTGAGGCCAGAAGATGGGTTGAGCTCAAGAGTGTACAGTGAGCTATAACTATGCCAATGCACTCTAGCGTGGGTGATAGAGCAAGACCCTGTTTCTATTTTAAAAAATCATGGTAGGCTTGGTGCCTGTGGCTCAATCGGCTAAGGCGCCAGCCACATACACCTAAGGTGACAGGTTCGAATCCCCAGCCCGGGCCGCCAAACAACATGATGGCTGCAACCAAAAAATGGCCGGGCGTTGTGGCGGATGCCTGTGGTCCCAGTTACTTGGGAGGCGGAGGCAGGAGACTCGCTTGAGCCCAGGAGTTGGAGGTTGCCATGAGCTGTGATGCCATGGCACTCTACCCAGGGGGATAGCTTGAGGCTCCGTCTCAAAAAAAATAAAAAAATAAAAAATCATGGTAGTTAACTTCAGGTTTTATGCATTTTACCACAATTAAAAATTGAAAAAGGGCAGGCACCATGGCTCACACCTGTAATCCTAGCACTCTGGAAGGCTAAGGCAGGTAGATTGCTTGAGCTTAGGAGTTTGAGACCAGCCTGAGCCAGCGCGTGACCCCCCTTCTCTAAAAATAGCCACGCATTGTGATAGGCACCTGTAGTCCCAGCTACTTGAGAATAGGAGGCAAGAAGATCACTTGAATCCAAGAATTTGAGGTTGCTGTGAGCTACGACACCATTGCACTCTACCAAGGGTGACAGAATGAGACTCTGGCAAAAAAAAAATAAAAATAAATAAAAGTAAATAAAATAAATAAACTAAACTAAATAAATAAAAATTTAAAAATAAAAATAAATAAAATAAGGTAAAAAATTAAAAAAATAAAATAAAAATAGAAAACAAAATAAAACAGTTTTTCCAATGGTTAAAATGCCAAGTGCCAAATAGTAAACAGGAAAAGGACAAGAATGGAAAATTTCAATTGGATTTGGCAAAGAAAGGCACCCTGGCACAGCAGGTGGGGGCAGAGGCAGCTGCCACACATAATGAAAAGTGTTAAAACTCATCAATAATCAATGAAAGATTTTTTTTTGCAGTTTTTGGCCGGGGCTGGGTTTGAACCTGTCACCTCCAGCATATGGGGCTGGCACCCTACTCCCATGAGCCACAGGCACTGCCCAGAAGTTAAAGATTTAAGCACAAGATCACTTCTACCCACCAAATTGGTAAAAAATTTTAACACTGGGTGGCACCTGTGGCTCAGTGAGTAGGGCACCGGCCCCATATACCTAGAGTGGCGGGTTCAAACTTGGCCCTGGCCAAATTGCAACAAAAAATAGCCGGGCATTGTGGTGGGCACCTATAGTCCCAGCTACTCAGGAGGCCGAGGGAAGAGAATCGCCTAAGCCCAAGAGCTAGAGGTTGCTGTGAGCTGTGACGCCACCGTACTCTACCGAGGGTGACACAGTGAAACTCTGTCTTAAAAAAAAAAAAAAATTTTTTTTTAACACCCAAGAATCACAAGGTAGGGGGACTGGGAGTACACAGAGCCCAGCCAGGCCCTGCCCAGCAGGCATCGGGAGTGGGAATCTAACTTTGGAAGCTAAGGACGCTCAGGTGCCCTGTAAGCCTGGACTGCATGCTGTCCTAAAGAGGTCAGCACACAACCCCCCAGAACCCACCTCCACCAGACAGGCCACTCACCTTTCAGCTCATCAGCAGCGAAGAAGGCAGTGAGACAGTCCTCCAGAGTGACAACAGGCCCCCAAAACCAGCTGGGTGTACAGGATACCACAAACCTAGAGACAAAAAAGGGGTGCCAGGTACTGCAGGGTCTGGACATGAATAGCACTTGGGGGGGATTTGGACTTAAGTCTGTTCAGGTATGATCCCCCAAAGAACCTATATCCTTGGGCAAGTGACGTGACCGCTCACTAAGCCTGGCCTTCCCCACTTATGACAGCCAGGCAAGACAGCCCCAAGAAAGCAGCAACTGGCCAGACTTCCCTTCTGCCCACCATGTGGTCACCTCCCTGCTGTCACTGCCCTTCAGCTCCACAGCACCATCCAATTCTAGCCTCCCCAAAATGGCCAAGGAACCCCTCAACCCCTGCCATTTAGCAGATACCCTTTGGCCCCTCCAGACCCTCCCAGGCTCCTGAAAACACTAGAAGTTCACTTGCAGTCTGTCTCCGCCCCAGGGAAGTCAGGACAGCACCCAGGGCAGGGCCCAGCCTTGTGCCCAGCTGGCAGGAGGGTAAGCGCACCATCGGACGTACTCCATGATGAAGGCCAGCCAGCCTTGGGCAGCATAGCTGTCCCCACAGGCACCTGGCTTGGCCGGCACATTCTGGTATATGGCTGAGTGGAGCTTGGCCAGGTCCTCCTTGCCAGGAATAGGCAGTGACAGGTCCTGGAATGTCTCCACTGTGGTGGACACCTGTAGAGTTGAAAGTCAGTCTAGTGCCTACCTTCTGGCAGCATCTGCACCCCAAACCCCAGCTGGCAGGTAAGGGGCAAAGGGCCGGTTCTCCATGCCCTGGACATGGTAGCTCCACAGCAGGGCCCTCCCCTGGAGGAGGGCAGGAAGAACCGATGGAGAGCCCAGCCCAGCCCAACTAGAAGGAGGGCCGCTGAGGCCACTGGCAGCCCAGTCTGGCTCTCCCTATCCATGGGGAACCCACCCGGTCACAGGTGAGACACTGCACGAGGCTGAGAATGGAGCCGTCAAAGATGTCTGAGATGACGCTACGGTAGTGCTGCTCCTTCCGCCTCCGGCTGCCAGAGCTCATGACCTGGGCTGGGGACACAGCACCAGAGTAGGCCCAGCCTCCAGGCACCCAGGCATAGCATGGGCACAGGCACCAGGGTGTCTGTACAATGGAACTCCACCCTCCATGTCCCAGAGAGCTATAAAGGTTGAGAGATGCCACCTGAGTTCTCAGCACAATCCCTCCTAAGAACTGTTTAAAAATGGCATGACTCATGCTCCCAGCCCCAGGCTCATCTCCCCTCCCTGCTGCCTTCCGAACCTTTCTTCAGCACATATGATGGCCCCATCCTCACGGGGCTTGCACGAGGAGGACTGCTGGACAGCTTGGCGTGGCCCTGGTGGTGGACAGGGCTGCAAGGGCGGGAGGAGCTGCGCAGCTGGGCATCATTGTCTGGCTCTGGGAGCAGAGAGGGGACCTCACTGAACCACGGCATCTAGTTTGGGGTCTCTGATGCAGCTCCACAGCCTCAGCAGGAAGACAACCTGCCAGAACCTTCTCCCAGGATGAAGGCCTGAACCCAGTGTGCCTCCTCAGCCCCGTGCCCACCCTGGCCCTGACAGACACTCAGAACAGAGCTGTCCTGGCTCAGGGCCTGTAGCACAGTGGTTACAGTGCCAGCCACATGCACTGAGGCTGGCAGGTTTGAAACTGGCCTGGGCCAGCTAAACAACGATAACTGCAACCAAAAATAACCAGGCTTTGTAGCAGGCACCTGTAGTCCCAGCTACTCAGGGAGGCTGAGGCAAGAGAATCACTTAAGCCCAAGAGTTTGAGGTTGCTGTGAGCTATGACGCTACAGCACTCTACTAAGGGTGATATAGTAAGACTCTGTCTCAAACAAACAAACAAACAAAAACCCCCAAAGCTTTCCTTTCTGTTTCCAGCTGTAGGCTACAGGGCAGGGCTCTGTGTCAGGCTCCAGCTCCAGCTCCAGCTCCATTAGCTGGGTAAACCTGGTCATAGTACCAAGGCTGACTTCCCACCTGTAAGCTTGGGTCTCATGGAGGAATCCACCCCTCAGTGGGCCACTGTATGTCAGTGCTTGGCACACAAAGGGACCAGACAGACAGAACTGTGATTTCTCCTAGCAGCCCTTAGTCCGCTGATACCTGGCGTCTGGCAGGGACTTGTGGACTGTGGTGATGGTAGCTGCGCCTCTGTGAGCTGGTCATTGAGGGCAGCCATGGCCGTATCCACATCAGCATCCTCGTCCACTTGCTCCGAGTTTGTGCGTTGCTGGCCCCAGGAGAGCTTACGGTCCTTCATTCGCTCCTTTTCGGAGATGGCACGGCCCGCCTCATCTGGGATCAGCAGCTCTGCCTCAGCCTGTGAGCTGCCCCCGCCACGACCCTGCCCGTCACCCTCACCCCGGTCACTGCTTGAGTCGCAGGACAGGAACTCATCCTCTGATGGGCTCTGGTCGCCTTCCCGCTTCTCATCTGTGTCACTTGAGTCTGAGTCCCGAGCCTCTGTCAGTGCCATTGATGCCACTGCTGGCTCTTTGAGCTCCTCATGCAGCTGGTCCATCAGGCAGCGCAGGAACTCCTGGGTGTCCTAGAACCAGGTGCGGCATCAAAAGGCTTTTGCTGGGACAGAAGGATCCAGCCTCAAGCACCCCACTGCTTCTGCTGGAGGGTTCAGCCTCTGTCTAGTGGGTCTTCATGGGGTTGGGCTGCTCAACCCCCACAGAGGCCTCCCAGGGTTGTCTGTCTTAGCTAAGGACACTGAGGCTCAGAGAGGGTAAGAGACATCTCTCAGGGCACACAGCTGTAAAGTGGGAGGGCCAGATGTGCACCTGGGTCCATAGACTCCCTAATTCATGTTCTCAGTCACCTATCACTCTGCTGTGAACTCAGTATAGGAGGAGAGAGAGGAGGTATGGCACTTTAAGTTTAACCTGCTCCCCAAAGGCAGGGAGCCCAGGGAAGGATGAGGGAGCCTGACACTATCCAAAGGCCTCAGCCCAGCCCTGCACTGTGTGACACCACCCCCAGGTCAGGCCACTCTGAGATCCACCCTTCCTCTGGTTCCCCCTTCTCCCTCTCCTGGTCCTTCTGCCAGCCTCCACATACCCTCTCTTGTCCCCCTCAGCTGTGTGCCCGAATCTTCCCTTATGACAGTGAGACCTGAGTACAGGCCTAGGGCAGGCTCTCATCTGCCCACAGACTGGGGTATGACTTGAACCAAGTTGCCTCTGAAGGCTGGATGGGTCTCAAATCACAGCAGTGACAGTATTATTCTGGCCACTCTGTGACTGGGCCACCAGCCCAGCAGGAGGTCAGAGCAGTGGGACATCTGGCAGAGCTGCCCACTGAACCCAGGCAAAGAGTTGTGCACTCACACGGGTGGTACACTGGAAGGTAGGAAGGTGGTGATGCCAACCAGCACAGCTGGCGGCAAGCTACTCATGATGGTGGCAGGCCATGGAGGGCCTGGGTTCCAAATTCAGCTCTTCTCTGGCAGTCCCTGACCCAGATGTTAGAAGTAGGCCCCCAGCCCAGGTCCTAACAATGGGGCCTGGGCAGCAGCCATAGCTAGCCTGGGGTCTGATCTGAAAACAGGGGCTGGCTCTCCCAGAGTTGATGGAAGGAAGGCAGGCTCAGGGTGGATTTCCTTAGGCAAAGTGTCAGACTCCAGGATTAGAGGAGTGACACACCAGCTATGTTATGTCAAGGAGAGGGACATAGCCCTATGTCAGGCATACTGAAAGCTCCTTTATTTTATTTATTTATTTATTTTTGCTGTGGCTGGATTTGAACCTGCCACCCCTGGTATATGGGTCCGGGCGCCCTACTCCCTGAGCCATAGGTGCCACCCTGAGAGCCCCTTTAAGAACAAGCCTTTAACATGCCATCTACTTCTCTTCTGGTTCTTCCTTTTAACAAAGTCCTGGGTATTCCTTGACAGAATTTTAATCCATGCAGAAGCACAAAGCATCCTCTGGCCATAGCTGCTCTATCTTTCAGACTCAGAATAGTCCCCTACATTATACCCAAGAACCAGAGAAAGGGATGTCCTGCCAGAATCCATGTGGATGTCACACAGCCAGAGCCAAGGGCCAGCAGGCTGCCTCAGAGAGTCTGGCAGCGCTGTGTGAAGGACGTGCTCACACGTCCTGAACCCCTGAACCCCATCCCTGCTACTCTGCACTGTGTGGCCTGAGTGGCATGTAGAACCTCTCCGGGCCTCAGCTCCTCACCTGTAACATATGGGTGAGTCCTGTGAAGATTAAAAGGGCTGCACTCACATGGTATGGCATGACCACTTAATAAGTGGTCATAGTAAACTCGGGTCATTGTGGATATTAATACTCCTCAAAAAGAGGGGTGTTCAGGCAGCACTGGGCTTCTCAAGCAGGAGTCAAATGCCCAACAGCTCTCACCCTGGGAAAGGACAGCAGGCAGGGTGATGGGGGCAGAAGGAGAGGGCCAAAGGCCCACGCAACCACCTCTCCGCCTGTGGTCTCACATCCAGGCAACAGGAGAGGTGACCCAGACAGGTCCAGCTCTGGAGCAGTCTGGGGCAGGCACCTGCATCGCAGGGACCACCAGCTCAGGGCTGAGGCTTAGAGGTGGTTTGCTCTGCTTTGCCTTAGCCTTCAGATTTTATTCAATCGGAAAATATGGTTGGTTTTAAAGATGTTCACCATATTAAAAACAATTTTTCTAATCAAGATTTTTTACATTAATCACAGTGAAATTTTGCCCATGAGTTGGGGAATAAGAAACCATGTGCCCCTTCGAGTGCAGAGTTGAGGGTGGACTCAGGCTGCTTGAATGCAAACTTCCCCTCAGCAGGTATCGGCTGTGTGGCCTGCACATGTCACTCAGCTCCCGAGCCGCAGTCTCCCCATCCGTAAAGAGGAGCTAACTATCAGCAGGCTGCTGGAGGCTCCGACGTCCTCACACATGTGATGGGCTTAGGTGGTGAGAGCCTGGTCCATGGGGCCTGCTACCGTTTTCCACTCTGGCTTTGGCTTCAAAGGCAAGCCTGGTGATGGCCCCAGGAATCTCCTGGGCAGCTAAGATGGCTTACCTGCTGAGCATAGCCTCGGAACATAGGGTTGACCAACTTGATGCCATGAGATAGGCTGGTGGGGACCACATAGCTCGGCCTGTGGGAAGACCACATCCCTCAATCCAGGAGGCCTGGCTGGGCTACTCAATTCAGCCAAGAAGACTGGACAGACTCAGAGGCACTTCCTGAGATCTGGGGAGGTGCCTCCCCAGCCAGGACCCCAACAGGCTCACACAACTCTACAGATAAGAAGGAAAGCATCAAGTCACGGTCACCTTGCCTAGGCAGGGAGCTCTTGGCCAGGATGGCACAATTTCCTGCTAGGCCACGACAGGTCCACTTTAAAGACTGCTTTCATTCTAAAATATTTATCGTGTTTTTTCTTTCTTTCTTTCTTTTTTTTTTTTTGAGACAGGAGACTCAAGCTGTCCCCCTGGGTAGAGTGCTGTGGCATCACAGCTCACAGCAACCTCCAACTGCTGGGCTCCAGCAAGTCTCCTTCCTCAGCCTCCCGAGTAGCTGGGACCACAGGTGCCCGCCACAACGCCCAGCTATTTTTTTTGTTGTAGCCATCATTGTTGCTTGGCGGGCTCGGGCTGGATTTGAACCTGCTACCTTGGGTGTATGTGGCTGGCATCTTAGCCACTTGAGCCACAGGCGCCAAGCCTATTGTGTTTTTTCTCATTTCAAAAGTCTTACGTTCATTATTAATAAATCCAAAATTTCAGAAAAATACAACAAAGAAACACTGCCAACCAATGGTACCACCCTTAGATAACTAGATTCCAGCTTTCTCTGTGAAAACAGAACAATACAAAGTACATACACATATACATTTAAACTTGGCTTCTTACACAATTGGAATTACATTGGACCACCCTGGTTTTTAATAAATGCACTTAATATATTTCTATGCACTCATTTTAAATTATTTCTATGCATTCATTTTTATTATTCCTGACTTTTCCTGGAGAGATAGATCTAGTCTGAGCTCCTGCTCTTTAAATTCATTTCTGTGCCAAAAGCCCAGCCCAGCTACACGCAAACAGAATCAGGGACAAGGCCCAGCACTGGTCACACATGTCTCTTGGTACAGACCCTGTGTGGTGACTACTGGCCAGGGTCAACGCAGGTTCAAACTGTAGCTTAGCTTTGGCCAGCTATCTGATCTTGAGCAAGATATTTAAAGCTCTCTGTGCCCCAGTTTCCCATTTGTAAAACAGGGATGGATGCAACCTACACCCTCAAGTCTGCAGGAGCAGAACATCTGGCAAAGCTTTACGGGGGCTGAATCCACAGGAAGTGTCAGTCAGGCGCTGATGGACAACCCCATCCCCACATACTGCCCAGCTCAGGGCCTCACTCACTCACCGTTTCTTGTGCCAGACCTCAGAGACCAGCTTCTGGTAACTCTTGCACAGGGCCGGCTTCTTGTCTGTGCGCACTAGGCCTCCACACTCCAAGAAAAACTGGGTCAGTGGGGGGCTGGGAGCAGGGGAGAGTGAGCCAGGTCAGAAGGGGCAAAGGGTATGTGGCATCATTTATGAAGAGCTAGGTAGAGAATCAAGAGCTGGAGCACTTGTTCAGAGATGCACAGTGGCCCCCAGACCCATAAACACCTAAGGTGACTAGAAGGATCCCACTTGCATGGGCTCGATCATGTCCCTCTAAAATCCTGATGGTGAAGCCCTAACCTCAGCACTTCCACACATTTGAAGACAGGAACTATAAGGTGACTAAATTAAAATGAGGCTGTGGGGGGACTCTGATCTAACTCTGATCTGACTGCTCCTTTTCTTTCTTTTTTTTTTTTTTGGAGACAGAGTCTTACTTTGTTAACCTTGGTAGAGTGCTGTGGCATCATAGCTCATAGCAACCTCAAACTCTTGGGGTCAAGTGATGATCCTCTTGCCTCAGCCTCCTGAGTAGCTGGGAATAGAGGATCCTCTCTATTGTTGAGCCACCACAATGCCAGACTATTTTCAGAGATGAGGAGTCTCACTGTTGCTCAGGTTGGTCTCAAACTCCTGAGCTCAGGCAATCTACCCTCTTTGGCCTCCAAGAGTGCTGAGATTACAGGCACAAGCCACCATGGCTGGCCGACTGGTGCTTTTTTTTTTTTTTGGGGGGGGGAGACAGAGCCTCAAGCTGTCACCCTGGGTAGAGTGCCATGGCATCACAGCTTGCAGCAACCTCCAACTCCTGGGCTCAAGCGAGTCTCCTGCCTCTGCCTCCCAAGTAGCTGGGACTACAGGTGCCCGCCACAACGCCTGGTTATTTTTTCGGTTGCAGCCATCATTATTGTTTGGCAGGCCCAGGCTGGATTCGAACCCACCATCTCAGGTGTGTGTGGCTGGTGCCTTCGCTGCTTAAGCCACAGGCGCCAAGCCTACTATTTTTTTTTTTTTGAAACAGAGTCTTACTGCCACCCTCAGTAGAGTGCTGTGGCATCACAGCTCACAGCAACCTCAAACTCTTGGGCTCAAGTGATTCTTTTGCCTTAGCCTCTCAAGTAGCTGGGACTTTAGGCACCTGCCACGATGCCCGACTACTTTTTGTTGCAGTTATCATTGCCGGTTGGCCGGCCCAGGCTGGGTTCGAACCTACCACCTTCAGTGTATGTGGCTGGCACTGAAATCACTGTGCTATAGGCGCCCTTCTAAGAGGACACTTGGACACACAGAAGTGACACCAGATGCATGGAACACAGAGGAAAGACCATGTGAGGAGCCAGGGAAAAGATGGCCATCTACAAGCCAGGAGAGAGGCCTTGAAAGGAGCCAACCCAGCCGATACCCTGACGTCAGACTTCCAGCCTGCAGTACTGAGAGATAATATATTTTTGTTGCTGAAACCACCAGTCTGTGGTACTTTGCTGTGGCTGCACCAGGAGGCGAACACACCCCCCTTTCTCTCCTGGGTTCGTTGTGAGCCTCCTGATGGCGGGCCCTTAAGGCTGAGGGACAGCTGTTGCATGAACAAGAGAAGAACTAGCTCCTCCTCCTCCTCCTCTCATTGGCTTATTCTGCAGCAGGCATCTCCCGGGCTGAAGGTGAGTCTCCCATTCCTCTTTTCCTTGTTTGTATTTATTTGTATACAAATAAATTTGTATTAACAGGGTCTCTGTTGCCTGGGCTGGGCCTCAATGGTAATTCACAGGGTAATCACAGTATACTATGGCCACCATATCCTAGGCTCAAGCAGGTCCCTCCCAAGCAGCTGGGACCAGGCACATGCCTTGCACCCAGCTGTTGTGTTTTTACTTTTTCTATTATTTATTTATTTTTTGAGACAGAGTCTTACTCTGTTGCCCAGGCTAAAGTGTTATAACATCACCATAACTCACAGCAACCTCAGACTCTTGGACTCAGGTGATCCTCCTGCCTCAGCTTCCCAAGTAGCTGGGAGTATAGGCACCTGCCACAGCACCCAGCTAATTTTCTATTTTAGTAGAGACAGGATCTCACTTTTGCTCAGGCTGGTCTCAAACTCAAGGGATCTTCCCACCTTGACCTCCCAAAGTGCTAGGATTACAGAAGAGTGACATCCTACCAGTTGGACAGGGCCTGCAAGGCAGCATTCATGTAGCAGGAGTTCCCGAGGTTTTTCATGCCTGTGAGGCCTGGGAAATGAACAAAATGGAGGGAGTGGGGGTGAGCGCCCCAGAGAAGACCTCACAAGTGACTTGGCTGCAGCTCTCAACCCCATAGGACCCAAGCTGAGAAAGACATGGGTGGAGCTTCCAAGTAAGTTAATGTGGTTCCTGCTCACAACAGAGTTAACTGGGTGTATATGATAGATTCCGGCACAGGGGACACCTGCCCAGGTCAAATGGCTGAGAAGGGAACAAAGCTCTCAGAGGGAAGCCACCATGCTGTGCTGCCCTTCCCTGCCCTGTCAGCATGGTGCCAGCAGAGACAGACACTGAGCTTTCTAATCTCAGCAGAGGCCCCCAGCTTCCCCTGTTCCTGTTACCTCGAGGTTTCAGGTCATCCTCTTCTGACTCAGACTCTCCCTCATCAGCCACAGCAATAGGAACAGCTTTCAGAGGATGGGAGGGTGGCGGAGAGTCCTGTGTTAAAGACCCAGAGGAGAAAGAGGGAGGGAGGGGGGTTGGGTCAGAGGCCCACATGCTCCCACAGCCCCATGCTGGGTGGAGTTGGTCCCTCTGAGCAGAGGACTCCATGGGATTGGTGGCTTCACCCTGGGAATTCTGTGACTTGTATTTTTTATTTGCAATAATGAAAATAATAATTTATTTATAATTTGGGAAAAAAATAACAGAAAAAGCACATAACCTCATTTTCCTCAGAGACCCATTCACAACAGTCTGTATGTACAACATTTATAAAAACAGGATATTGGATGTATTGCTTTATAGCCTTTTAAAATAAATTTTATAAGTTATCTACCAAGCTCACAAATGTATTCAGTAAGCACTAGTCAAGCACCTCTCAGCTGGCCCACATAGGGAGAAGACAGCAATGCATGTGAGCACTATCCCAGCCTCCCGCGGACACTCTAGGCCCTCTGATAGTGGGACTGACCAACTGTTCACCAAGGACAGGCCAGCAGGGCCCTTCAGGGTGTGACTTGCTGACCTACCACTGCTGGGGGCTGCACAGCACCCTGCTGCTCACTGGTCAATGCATTTCCAGCATTTTCCACAGAGAAGCTGCAGTCACTGCTCAGGATTCTCTTAGGAAACGCTTTGGATCCAGGACTGCCAGGGGCTGTGACCTTATTAGCCCTCTCCATGGTGTCTGGAAGGGTCTTCACATGCCCACAGCCACTGTGCTCAAGGAAGGTGCCACCCTTAGTTATCTCTGTATGGTACAGCCTCACGTGCTGTGGCTCACAGTCAGGCTCAGTGAGCATCTGCTGACGTGAGCCCCTCAAGGTCACTTGCACATACACCAACCCTCCCACCCACGTTCCACCAATCCACTGGTCACGCTACCCAAGTCCTTGACAGTGTCACCAACGATCAAGTGATACACTGCACCTATTACCTGCTCTGAGAACTTGGGGGAGGCCCCTGGTGGGGGCACTGGCAGACGCTGCTCCAGGAACACCTCCTTCTCGCAGGCATAACACCATACCCGGAATGTGGTCAGATTCACTGTCAAGTTGTGGTTTTTTGCCTAGAGGGAAAGAACCAAAATAAGATCAAGGATACACTGGCCTACTAGGGACCCAAGCACTAGGGCTGTCTCTGCTCTCCAGCCGCAGTAAGAGGCTCTGTCAGGACAAGGATTTTGCTCATAAAACTAAAAGCTGCCATTTATCAAAAAAGTACACATGCAAAATGCTTTCACCTTCATCCTCTCTTGCTTCTTTACAGCAACCCTGCTGTGATTACCCCATTTGACAGCCCCGCCATGGAGGCCAGAGCAGGCAGGTGCGGCTGGGAGGTGGCCAAAGCTAGGGTTTGGGTCCAAGCAGTCTGGTGCAGAGCCCACACTTCACCTGCCATACTCACCTGTGCATGAATAGTGCTGTGGTCAGAAAAGGACTCTCCGCAGCCAACATAGGGACAGGCGGCCTGGGGAAGAGAGGACAGGAGACTAGGGTTGGTCCAGAGCACAGCATCAGAGCAGCACTCTATGGAGTTCTGACACCAATCCTCAGCCAGTGTCCCCCAACTCTACCTGCCAAGACCCACAAGGTATTGAGGCTCTCTCACCCCAAAGCAACAGAGGTCTCTATACCTGAAGCTCACGTTGGGCAGTGATGGCTACCATAAACGTTGCCCCTGCCCTCTGAGTGAGATGCCCTGGGCTACTGCTCTCCTGCAGAAGTCCTAGCAGGGTCACAGCTGGGGCCTGGCTGCTTGGGGCCGAGACTCTCTTGTCCCACCAAAACCATACTTCCTGATGAGCTGGTTATTGAGATCCTTGTTTTTGGTGGGGGACCCTGGGCCTCACAGCCATCTTCTAACTATGGAGATAGCGAAAGGACACCACACATTCAAAACAAAAGGCAGAGGTGGTTGGGGTAGCATTGACTCAGTGCCCCCTAGTGGTACATGTGGCCTGGTAACCCTGCCATGGGCCTTGTGCTCTCTTGTCCCAAATCCACCCAACCTCCAAGGCCCAGCTCAAGGGCCTTTCCACTGCAGGCTTCCATCCCAGCCAATAGTTATTGTGCCTGCCTCTCCACAGGAGCACTGGGTGTCACTTCTACCTGTGGCCAGCACTGCACAGGCTGGTGAGGGCCTCTCGAGAAAAGGATCTTTTGTCTGAGTCAGGAAGCGCATGCCATCTTGTGCATCAGCCTCCCATGTCTGTCGCTCTGTGGAACCGTGAGCTCTTACGAGGTAGGACCCTGCCTGACACTACTTCTTGATGTCCCTCATATACCTAGACAGCATGTTACAATCTACTTTATGCTGAAGGACAGGCCCAAATGGGAGAGGCTGGAGTCCCATGATTCAGGGGACCCCTGAATCTTCTGTAAAAATTGACTAGGTGTCTTCACCTCCTAGCTCTTTTTTGCTTCTACTTATGTCCCCCACACACACACCCCTCAAGTTTGGAGAGAAGACATGTGGGGTTTTTTTAAAAAGAAATTTTAACAGTCATTCTTCATATGACTATAAAAATACACATTTATAGAGCATTTTTTAAATACTAAAATAAAAAAAGAAAATTACCTGTAATTCCACCACCTAGAAAAAGCTGTCATATTATGTCACATCTACTACCTATTAAAAAGAGTAAAAGTAATCAAAACATCTCCAGATTCTCCTGGATACCGTCTCAGGGCCCGCAGCATGCTACCTCCATCACAGCATCTGTCTCGTGTATTACTCCCCAGCCCCAGGAGGTGGGAACAGTCATCAGAACTCCAGCGTGGGGAAGTGCAGAAATGAAGGCCTAGGGAGGAGACCAGCCTGGCTCAGGGACAGACTGCCAAGTGACAGTGCTGTGCCTCAAAGCCAAGACACCCACGTCACCTCTCATACACCTGCCAGTATAGAATCTTGTTGCTTACAAAGATTGGATCATTCAGTCCAGAGCCTTCTCCAGCTTGCTTTTCCTCCTGTCGTTTTTAATGGTTTTCAGAGTGTCCAACCAGAAATCTGCTGTCTCTGGAGCCCTGTAACCTTGCCCAAGGTTTCTGGCATTGCCCACGAGGGACAGACGTTCCCAACCCGATTCCAGAGTGAGCTCCACAACCCCAACAACTGCAAGGATCCTTTACCTGGAGACAGGCCCACAGGTTTGGTCCAGTTACACCACAAGACTGACAGCTTCCCTGTGTGGGTTAAGGTGAGAGAGAAAGAAAAGTGTGAGCAGCCTGTGGGGGGCTGAGCGCAGGGTCTGCTCCCACCTGGAGGCTGCCCCTACCTGGCTCCACCTGGCTGACACTCACCCTAAAGTCTCAGCTTCAAGGCCCTGACTCCAAAAGGCCTTTGTCAGGTTACCCACTGAAATTAGGATCCTCATGGGGGCACTTTATATTTTACTGTTTGAATTTTTATTATGTGTCTATAAAAACATTTTTAAATAAAATCATTTAAATTTAAACAAGTGCGGCTCAGTGCCCATACCACAGTAGTTATGGTGCCGGCCACATGCACTGAGGCTCGCAGGTTGGAACCTGGCCAGAGCCTGCCAAACAACAATGACAACTGCAACAAAAAAAATAGCCGGGCACTGTGGCGGGCTCCTGTAGTCCCAATAACTTGGGAGGCTGAGGCAAGAGAATCACTTAAGCCCAAGAGTTTGAGGTTGCTGTGAGCTGTGACACCTCAGCATTCTACCGAGGGTGACCAAAAAAAAAAAAAATAAATACTAATAAAATAAATACATTTAAACAAGTGGCCAGGGGCGGTGCTCACATCTATAATCCTAGCACTCTGGGAGATCAAGGCAGGTGGACAGCTTGAGCTCAGCAGTTTAAGACCATCCTGAGCAAGAGTGAGACACCATCTCTACTAAAAATAGAAAAAAATCAGCCAGGCATTCTGGCAGATACCCTGTAGGCCCAGATACTGGAGAGGCTGAGGTAGGAGGGTCATCTGAACCCAGGATTCAAGGTTGCTGTGAACCAGGCTAATACCACGGCACTCTAGCTACGGCAACAGAGTGAGACTCTGTCTCAAAAAATTAATTAAATTTAAATAGGCCCTTAATATACTGTTCCACTATCCCTCTACTCTGCCTTAATGGCACTTACTTATTTGAGCCTTTCTCCTCATTTAGATTCTGGGCTCAATGAGAGAGGGACAGACTGTTCAGCCTACCCCTATGAACTCACAGGGCCTGGAAGATCAACGTACCTGTTGAGCGCAGAAACACCCAGGTTTCTGGTGATCTGGCTGATGAAGCCTGCTTCTTGTCTACTAACATCCTTTCCCCCTTCCTGCTTTAATAACAGAACCAAAATTTTAACTGAGCACTCGGAAAGCCAGCTACGTTTCCAGCCTTGGCTGTGATCATGTGGCTTAGTTCCAGTCAATGAAATGAAAGGGACAGCAAAAGTTATATGCACCACTTCTGAGCTGTGTGGTGCTCTTTTTCCTCTTACCATTGGCTGGAATGTGGATGTGACGGCAGGAGCTGAAGCAACCATTGGACTCAGAAATGAAAGCAACGTGTTAAGAATGGCAATGCCCCCCTATCGCCCTATCTCCCTTTGGTGCATTCATGAGAGAAAAACTTCTATCTCATTTGAGCTACTATATTTCAGAGTCTCTTTGCTAGAGCAACTTAAACTGTGCCCTAAATAATTACATCTGGGCACGTCTAGAACGGCAATTCCCAACTGAGATCCTACAACATCTGGTGTGCTGCCATCGGTTGTGAGATGAATTCTAAGTGACTATCTCTGACAGCTGTTAGGGTCAGGCTCTGTCATAGTAAGGACGGACACCTGGTGAGGGCTTACAGTGATCCAAGTCTCCAGCTAAGTTCTTTATACATGACTCATGTCATCCCCACCAGTCTGTGCAGAGGTCCTACTGAGATCCCCTTGTCATAGATGAGAAACTGGGGCTCAGAGAGGGCACACCACTGTGTCAGGACAAGATCAGAAGGTAAAGCCAAGGAGCCTGGGCCCCTAAGCAGCAAGGTCCCCAAACCAGGGAGGGCTGACTACCCTCTGAGGTAGCTACATTGGCCTCCAAACCTCCAGGGCAACACGTCATTACCATTAAACCTGGATTCTGGCTGTGTTAATAAAGAGCCTGAACACAGACCCCTCAGGAGGGCTAAGGTGAAGCAGCTCATCCCAGACAATGGACTGAGGTCTGCAATCTGTGACTGAGGGGCTCTCACTGAGGCTGCTGCAGGGCAGCAGGAGGTCAGTCTGTCTGCTGAGCATAATCAGAGCAGCCTCTCACTTGAAGTTGGAATCTCTTGTGATGTTTTAATTTCACTTTTCACTCTGATCATCTAGGTTTTTACTGATATTTTTCACTTCAGTCATTTGATTTACAAAAGTATCATATGCTTGCTGTAACATCTCAGGTAATATATATGTTATGTCACCTGAAATATATAATACATATATACCATAATGACTAAAATACATCTTCTGTTTATTCTTTTACAAACATACGCATAGATCTTGAGGGGTAGTTTTTAGTAAAAATAAGGTCGTACTATTATACTTCTTTGTAACCTGTTTGTCACCTACTCAGTCACTGTTCTCAGTCTGTACACACAGAGTCCACATCTCATTCTTTGCTATCATTGCACAGTGACCTACACTATGGACACGCCAGAATTTATTCATCCAATCCCCTCATGATGAAGACTCAGGCTGCCACCAGTTTATCTCCTTCACAAATAATGTTCAATAAATCCTGCTGTACCCATATCTTTCTAACTGGTACTTAACATTTTTTTTTTTTTTTTTTTTTTTTACAGAGACAGAGACTCACTTTGTCACTCTCCGTAGAGTGCCATGGTATCACAGCTCACAGCAACTTCAACTCCTGGGCTTAAGCTATTCTCTTGGCTCCTCCCAAGTAGCTGGGACTACAGGTGCCTGTCACAATGCCCAGCCATTTTTTTGTTGCAGTTGTCATTGCTGTTTAGCAAGCCCTGGCTGGGCTTGAACCTGCCAGCCTCAGTGATGTGGCTAGTACCCTACTCACTGAGCTACAGGCACCAAGCCAATGCATTTTCACTGGATAAATTCCCAGAAGCAGGGCTATTTCCCTAAAGGTTACAGTAATTCCCATCCCAACATAAGTGGTCCATTTTCTCCAGCTGTGAATATGATAGTCTGTTTTCCCCTCTCTGAAAAATGATATCATCCAGGCCACGCATGGTGGCTCATGCCTATAATCTCAGCACTCTGGGAGGCTGAGGCAGGTGGATTGCCTGAGATCATGGGTTTGAGACCAGCCTGAGCAAGACCTTGCCTCTAAAAATAGCCAGGCATTGTGGCAGGTGCCTGTAGTCCTAGCTACTTGGGAGGCTGAGGCAAGAAGATCGCTTAAGCCCAAGAGTTGAAGGTTGCTGTGAGCTATGGATGTCATGGCACTCTGCTGAGGGTGACAAAGTGAGACTCTGTCTCCAAAAAAAAAAAAAAAAAAAGATACAGTCCTGTTTTTATTATCAATATTCTTGACCACTGGTAAAGTTAAGCATCCTTTTCTAAAAGTTTCTTGCTCATTTGCATTTCCTTCACTGTGAGCTACCCGCTCATATCCTTGCCCCTTCTAACTATTTTAAGATAGTGCTGGTTTTATTTTGTACCCTCTGGATACTCAGAGAGGTGCTGAAGATATGCCTTTTTTTCTTTGAGACAGAGTCTCATTCTGTTACCCTCGGTGCTCACAGCAACCTCAGGGGAGCTCTTGCCTTAGCCTCCCAAGTAGCTGGGACTACAGGCACCCACCACAACACTACCTGGTTATTTTTAGAGACAAGGTCTTGCTCTTGCTCAGGCTAGTCTTGAACTCCTGAGCTCAAGCAATCCACCCACCTTAGCCTCCCAGAGTGCTGTGATTACAGGCGTGAGCCACTGCACCCAGCATCCCCCCACACATTTTTTTGAGACAGAGTTTCACTCTGTTACCTAGACCAGAGTGCAATGGATTCGTTGAGGCTCTCTGTAACCTTTACCTCCTGGGCTCAAGCTATCCTTCTGCCTCAGCCTCCTGAGTACCTGAGACTATAGGCACACACCACCCTGCTGGCTAATTTTTCTATTTTTAGTAGATAAAGCATCTTACTCTTGCTCAGGCTGGTCTCTTAACTCCTGAGCTCAAGTGATCCTCCCCCTTTGGCCTCCCAGAGTGCTAGGATTACAGGTGTGAGCCACCGCACCCAGCTGTGAAGATCCACTTTCTGACACACAGACCCAGAGCGTCCCAGACACATTTGGTTTCTGCTCTAGAAGCACTAACATACTTAGAAAGGGTGCCTATCCCAGCCGTGCTCTACTTCCCTCCTCCCACCTGCTTCACTTTCCCCCTGCTCTCAGATTTCCCTAGACTTGGAAAGAAACCTAGCATCAGATTGTGTGAATGAACCCGAGCCTCTCTCTACTCCTCTTCCACACCCAGAGAAGCAAAATCACTTCCAAATCAGCTACAGACACCTTGAATAGCCTATGACTAACTAGCTCAGGCCAAAGGCAACCAAGGACCTGCAGGTGCAGTGAGGTCAAATGACCAGCATTAGGTGTCTGGAAAGAAGACTCAGCAATACGTCTAGGAATCTGACCCACTTAGCCCACTCCTGGGAATATACCTGCACATAACTCTGCTTGTGGACACAGCAGTGACAATTCTGTGAGGCCATTCACTGAAGCATCATTTGTACTGCCAAGAGGCAGCAAAGGGTTCAGGTATCAACCCACAGAGGATCAGTTATTGTGTCCAAATAATGAAATACAATGCAACTTCTAGACAAAGAATGAGAGAGTCAACTCTGTACTGATGACGAAAGAGCTCCAATATATCACTAGGTGAGCAAGTCACGTTATAAAACAGCAACAACCCTACACCATCTTTTATGTAAGAAAAAAATTTAAAATAAGTATATCTGAAAAACCCACAAAACCAGGCTTCAGTCCTGCTGGCTGCAGGATAAGATGAAGCTCATCGTCTTAGACCACTGAGTGGGCGGCCAAATACATCAGGAACCGTGTTGCCCACTTTAACCAGGGTCACACAAGTCCTTCACTTTGGCTCCCCCCGGGAGCTCCCCACTTGGCTGCTATAAGAAGCCGAGTGAATACTACAAGAATGGGGACATGCCCTATAAATACATGAAGACCTCCAACATAGCATATTATGCATACTCATCAGTATGTGGGCCTTCCCTGAGCTCACCAGCAGAGGTACCACTCCTTCACGTGGAGTAACAACTTCAAGCACAACTGACAGTCACCCAGAAAACACCCACATTCTGGATGGCAATGCAGCTGACCTAAAGGCTAAATATGATGCCTTTGAAGAGAAGATCAGGTTGCAGGCAGGACAGAGCTATTTGTTGGAGGAATTGGCCTTGATAGACACAGAGTGTTCAACGAGCCAGGCTTCGGCCTGGCATCCAGGACCCATGTGAAGACACTGGCCATGGACCTTATCCTGCTCAATGCTGGTTTCTATGAGGAAGAGCTCACCGAGGTGCCCACCATGGCCCTGACAGTGGGCATGGATGCCGGAGAGGTGATGATCCTCACCACAGGTGCACCAAGGCGTGTGCTCTGTACAAAGACCTTTGAGGAGGGAGCAACCCACATCAGGACTGTCTGCCTTCCAACAGCATCATCCCCGCACCTGTACTTCTTTAATTCAGGACAGTTACTCCAGATAAGTGGGTGGAACTCTTGTTCTTGGCTTTGAGAATAGGAGCCTAGTCATGACATTTAGCTATAGGGAGAATGATTTGTAACTTAACCAGAAAAAAGAAAATTTGAAAAATGTACTCCACCATTTTGATATCTGCTATACCCTGGTCAGGAGTTTTTAACTTTTTGTGTACAACACACTCCTGTCAGAAATTCCTATCCTCATGTGCACTGATTTTCAAATGGGAAGGAATTAGGGGTCTGTGGATATTAAACATAACCCCTTTGGAGAATCTTGTGAGCATTCTTATACAGGCTTGCCCCCGTTTGGGCATCACTGCTCCAAAGTAAGGCACAAACTGAGTATGTAACATGAGTGCAAGGAAGCAGTCAGTGCAGGGTCACGACAGACAACCAGCCCTTCCCCAGCTGCCATCTGCTCTCACATCTTCCATCCCTGGGGAAGGATTTGGGTGGGTGGGGCGAAGAGGTGGCTTTTGCTGATAAACTCAGAGCCTCAAGAGGCATAGCCACGTCAAACCTCTCCCCCTCAGGGACCCTCCGGCAGCACTAGGAGGTGTCCCTGTGGCTCCTCTTACACACTCATTGTTAAGTTGGGGCCCACTGGGGCAGTAGACATTGCCACAATGTCAGTGTTGTGTTAAACAGACTGATGTGACTTCAGGGGCAATACAAGTGTCATGCTATCCTGCTTCCATCTGAGTTGAGTCCAAGATGACATACCAAATGCTTCTAATATTATCTCTCCACTTAAAACACTCTGCTCTTCTAAGCCAATCTAGTTCATGCGGTGTGGCCTGATGTTCAGGAAATACAGCCCTTTTGCCCAGTTCTTTACCCCGGCTCTTAAGATGGTCTATTCCTCAGCCTTCCTTTCACTCTTTGTGGGGAAGATGCTGCTACCTCCTGCCTGTTTTGATGCCTGTCTGAAGCTACTGCTACCTCTAATTCTGGGAAAGAGCTTTTGGACCATGGCTCAGGCTTCTCTTTAAGTGCTGTGCTTGGTACCAGTGTTTCATCCTTATCTTTTATGAGTAACTATGCTGTCAATCTGTTTTAAGCTAATGGATCAATGGACTTATGATGTTTCCTATAACTCCAATATTTTCAAATAAAAAAGATAATTATACCACTTATATTTGCATAAAGAAACTATAAAAGAAACCAATGAACGTGGTTATCTGAGGGGGGGTTTCTATAAAAGAAACCAACGAACGTGGTTATCTGGGGGGCATCAGGGTGGGAGGATACTTTTTGCCATTTATTTATTTATTATTATTATTTTTTGAGATAGTCTCACTTTGTTGCCCTTAGTAGAGTGCTGTGGCGTCACAACTCACAGCAACTTCAAACTCCTGGGCTTAAGCTATTCTCTTGCCCCAGCCTCCCAAGTACCTGGGACTACAGGCACCTGCCACAATGCCCAGCTATTTTTTTTAGAGACGAGGTCTTGCTATGGCTCAGGCTGGTCTCGAACTCATGAGCTCACGCAACCCACCTGTCTCAGCCTCCCAGAGTGCTGGGATTATAGGTGTGAGCCACCACACAGGGCCTACACTTATTTTTAAATTGTTTCATTATTGAACCATGTGATAGTGTTACCTTTTTAAAAAAAATTTTAATAACAACAAAAGACAGCGAGGGCACATCAGAGAAGGGGCTCAGCCTCCTACTCTGGCCTCCCTGAGCCCTTCTCAGGTCATATTTGTCAGGATGCCCACGGGCTCTGAAAGCAGCATTTGTTCCCTGCCTCAGAGAGGCTCTGGGCACCCACCCCAACAGCTAATGGACAGAAACCATTATCAGCTCCCAAATGGCCTGGTCTAAATTATAATTAATGGCTGTGAGGACACAGGCCCCAGAACAAGGCCTCCCAGACAGACGCCAGCATTTCCATTTACACGGAAGGCTAAGCAGAGACTGTCAGGGAGCCAGTTCCACTGTGCCAGAAACATCCACACCCTAGGAAAGTGGTATACCTGGGTGGGGCTTCTGCCCCACAGGACGTTGCACTTTACCTTAGATTTGAGCAGCAAGTCCTCTTTGGTAACCTCTCCTATAGAGTCAAGGTGAGGGCAAAGATCCCTGGAGTCTCCCATTTTGGCCTGGGCTCACCTACGGGAAGAAACAAGCAGTCTGGGGTTAACGGCAGCCACTGCTGATGGGAGGCAGGGAGGCAACAGTTAAGTATACAATTTGGCCTTGAGTTGGGTCTGTTACGAACCAAGTGATCCAGGGAAATGGCTTAACCTCTCTAAGCCTTGCTTTGAGAAGTCTCCTTTCTCTGAGAAGACAACAGCTACCCCAGTGGGCTATTCCAAGAACTCACAGAGACAAAAAGCACAGGGAGAGAAGCCGGCAAGTGCCAGGTCCAATAATCAGAAGCTTTGGTAGGGAAGACACAGAGTCCGGCCTGCATTCCTGGAGCTACAGGCCAGAGAGTCCTAACTATAGATGCTTTGTTAAGAGGAAGCCCAGTCTATGTTTGGGAGCTCACTCCATCCATAGGGTAGGCAGAGGAGGGGTAGTATGTAAAGGCTGCAACTCAACAAGGCAAGAGTCAATTTTTTTTTTGTTTGTTTGCTGGGGGTTTTTTTGAGACAGAGTATCACTCTATCGCCCTGAGTAGAGTGCCATGGCATCATCATAGCTCACAGCAACCTCAAACTCTTGGGCTTGAATGATACTCTTGCCTCAGCCTCCTGAGTAGATGGGACTACAGACACCCACCATAATGCCTGGTTAATTTTTCTATTTTTAGTAGAGATGAGGTCTCACTCTTGCTCAGGCTGGTCTCAAACTCCTAGGCTCAAGCAATCCACCTGCCTTGGCCTCCCAAAGTGCTAGAATTAGAGGTACGAGCCACCATACCCAGCCTAAGAGCCGGTGTTGACTGAGGTCTTATCAAGAGCCACTGGAAGGTCAAGTGCCCAGCAGGCCACTGCCTTGCTTCTTGTAGGAGCCCCACCTACAGAAGAGCTGAGCACTGGATCCCCGGGGAGAGCAAAGAGGAAGTCGGACAGGCAGACAACCCACCTGGAAGGAGTGTGGGTCAAACAGCAATAAGGTGTGTGGGGATGAAGGGTTTCCAGTGATGAAAGAATAGATTTGTTGCTATTTAAATGATACATGTTTATGAAAAACTAAGATGATATAAGAAAGTTTGAAGTAATGTAAAACAAATTGCTGATGACACAGGGCAAATGTCTTTAAAGCAGGAAAAAATGACTTCCTTCTTGGAAAATAAATGTTCCGCTGAAGGGGGATCCTTGGTGGTAGTGATTGTGGCAGTGGCTACCTGGATGTATACATTTGTTAAAAGTGCCCAATCTGGTGATATTTGGACACGCTTTATGAATTGTGCCAGTCTCATTTTGCTGGCTGAACTACGGACACATCAAAGATGTGTTACAACTAGGGAAACCAGGAAGGAGTACACAGGACCTCCTGTAAATTTTTTGTAACTTCCTGTGAATGTATAATTATTAAAAAAATCTTTTAAATAACTGAACAGACTGGGCAGGTGGCTCACACCTACAGTCTTAGCACTCTGGGAAGTCAAGAGGGGTGGACTGCTTGAGTTCTGGAGTTTGAGAATAGCCTGAGCAAGATTAAGAGCTCATCTCTACTAAAAAAACAAACCAGGCATGATGGCAGGTATCTGTAGTTCCAGCTGCTCAGGAGGCTGAGACAAGAAGATCTTTTGAGCCCAAGAGTTTGAGGTTGCTGCGAGGTATGATGCCATGACACTCTACCCAGGGCGAAAGAATGACTCCATCTCAAAAATAAATAAATAAATAAATAAAGCTAAACAAATGCTTCAGCTACTTGATATTTTAGCAGAATCACATCCAGGAATCTGATAATAGTTCCAAACTGCTGCCAAGTAAGATCCAAACCAACGACAAACATAAATGGAGTGTTTTCATCAAAGAAGCCACGTGTGTGCCCATCTGGTTGAAAAGGTGGACCCCCAGGCTTCTCCTGCAATCCCCTCCCCACCTCAGTCAGTCCAGGTCAACTGGCCAGACTTCCAGCAGAGCATATTGCTGCCTGGGCGCCAGATACAAGCTAAGGGCCTTCCG
This sequence comes from Galagoides demidoff, assembly GCA_963574575.1. Lineage (NCBI taxonomy): Eukaryota > Metazoa > Chordata > Mammalia > Primates > Galagidae > Galagoides > Galagoides demidoff. The sequence goes on from CAUYQV010146490.1 coordinate 52,539, forward strand.
TGTGCCACATCCTCACAAACCCTCCCTGCTGTTTCAGAGGCAGCTGTGCCCAGCCCCACTGCACAAACTGAGAATAGGGGCTCCTTGTTTCAGCTCTCACAGATAGGAATGTCAGAGCTAGAGCTGAAACCCAAGTTGGTCAGATTCTTAAAGCCCCGCTCACTTGTTTTTAACTTCTAGAAAATGTGAACATGCAAAAGCAGGCAGAAGTGTATGACGCACCCTCCCGTGCCTAGATTTCTCCTGGCCAATCGTGCTTCATCTCAGCCTCCAGTTTCCTCTTGCCTTTGTAACAAATCCCAGACATGCATGAAATGACATTCCACTCATATGTTTTCTAAGAAATAAAAACTTAAAAAAAAAAACCCATTCCATACCACAATTCCATCACTTTGCCTAAAAAGAAAAACCCACATTTTCTCCTCAGAGTGCTAAAGGATCAGCCTGAGGGGAGCAGGCTGGGCTCACCTCTGGGGAAGGCAGGGAGCATCGAGCATTTGCATCCTCCTTCGGCAGCTGGCAGGGACTGGTTGCAGGGGTCTGGTATGAGCGGAAGCCTCTGGCAAGGAGCCTGGGGAATGAATCAGTGCATATCTTATAGTTTTATTTTAAAATCACTCTTAGCACAACTACAGGCTAAAAGTAACCCAGAATTCCTCTTTGGAGGGACAAGTATACATATCCCAATGTACATTTGGGGTGTCCACGTGCGAGACATCACACTTTCCAGTGTATCCACGGGGGCTACTCCTAGGATAGCTAAGGCAGGGTTGGGCAGAGATGGCAAACAGAGTCAGCCCCTCTTAAGGGGGCTGGACCTTTCCTTATCAGTGCCTGGTCATTACCTTTGTGATCCCCTGAGAGGAGACCTTCAAAGAAGGGTCTGCAGGAGGGAGCCTGGGGGCCTCCTCTTCTAATGCCCCTTCAGGCTGCCCCAGCCATCAACCATCCTGAGAGGAAGCCCCACCCTTACACACATGCCACTCGGTTGCTAAGATCATCCTTTGAGCCTCTCAAGGATCCCTGCTGCTTATAACCTCCAACCTCCAAGCCTAAAGCAACCTCAGACTACAGGCCCAGCCAGGTGCATCTATGTCACCGTGACCCCCGCCCCTATTCTCTGCTGGGCCGTAGTATCCCAGATGTGGGCAGTTTAAAAGAGAGGCAGTTAGAAGGTAACATTTAAAATAGGCACACAACAATGATGGGTTAGAGATTCTAAATTCCAAACTTCTTTACTTGAAGCTAATTTTTAAAGTTCTTTTTTTCATGGTTTCTGCAGAGGCCAAGTGCCCTGGGTTGGTGCTAGTCCTGCACTATTTTGAGCTGTAGTGGGTTTGTTCTGTCTTTGTTATGCGCCCCATCTCTCCAGCTGGATGACTGGGGAAGGCGGGAGTCAGGTTGTGATTTTCTTCCTCCAACTCCTGGGCTCAAGCGAGTCTCCTGCCTCAGCCTCCCAAGTAGCTGGGACCACAGGCGCCCGCCATAACGCCTGGCTATTTTTTTTTTTTTTGGTTGCAGCTGTCATTGTTATTTGGTGGGCCCAGGCTGGATT